>VZSF01002600.1:45853-132470 GCA_013398295.1 Chionis minor | reverse complement strand
ATTCTATGATTCTATGAAAAAACATCAATGACTTCCTGGACATCCATCGCCAGCCAACATCACCAGGTATTTTTAAAGCAGCTCATTCTACTTAATAATTTTAAAAAATCTTCTGGCATTTGAGGTCATCTACTAACATCAATGTTTCCACTTCAAGATTTTTCTAAAATCACAACAAAATCTTGTCAGAGGTATGGAGAAGATCCTGAAAATTCAATGTGATAAAAGAAAGTCAGAAGACAAACGAAAATGACCCCCAAAGGGGTACGAACAGCAAACCCAAAAGTAGACAGCATGGCAGTAACATAAGCATCACTGCAAACTCCGTCAGGTTTAAAGCCCAGCAACACTTAATCTTGAAGAAGAAGGGTGGGTGAAAGGCTGAAATACACTCTGTTCCTGTCAGTTAAACAAGGAAGGAAAAAACAGAGAAGCTGCTCATCACATGGCCGAGTTGTGAACCACCTCAGAGAGGTCAGAAGCAACGCTTAAGCCGAATGAATGGCCTGCATGAGATACTGCTACAGTAGAAAATGCAGTAGACAAAGTCTTGCCTAGCACTTCCAAACATCTGTGCCTCGCCGATGCTTTCCTGCAAAAGGTAGTAATCCCCAGGGTTTAATTCCAAGGCCCCCGCCCTCTTCTTCAGGGCACACCAAATGCTCAGCCACGCCAGCAAGAAGAGCACTGCTGCAGAGCTGCTGCTCCCGCCGTGCTCAGGGGACACGGGAAGGAGAGGTGCTGCAAGAGGTAACTCGTGCCAGTCCCAAAGTAAGTCCACTTGGTACAACACCATTCCCCCATGGAGTAAAGCCACACAAGGGCTTGCATTATGACTCTCGTAATTCATTCCTCTATTTACTCCTGTGCAGCAAAACTGTGTCCTGCCCTTTATGCAAGGCTCTTGGCAGTCCCGTAAGTCTTGGTGGCATTGAGTGGAATCAACGGAGATGATAATAAAAACTTTCTACTTAAAATAAACCACCAGACTTTGCTTTTGCAATGAAAATTCAATGAAAGAAAATCATCGGTCAGTTCCTATAAATTCCCCTCTATGGGGTGAAAAACCTAGGGGGGTACTTGGCCTGCTTCAGTGAAGATTCTTCTCATGATGCCTTCATTTGGAGTGGTGATTAAGGAACAGTCAACTGAAGGAATTAGTGAGTTTCTTTGGTCTGAGTCATTAAAAACTAAACTAGTAGAAATAATCCAAAAGTCCCGTTAACAAAGGGAGACAATATGTTTATACAAGTGGTTCCTTCCCTGTGGTACTACGCGTTTCAAAAGAATGGTGTACAGTAGTTCTGGATTTTCATTAAGAAAGTTAAAAGATTTTGCTTTGTGTCTTATTTTTAAAATAATATATATTCTGTTGTTACTGGCTACTTCTATGGGTGTGTGGCCTCGTATCTGCCAATTATCTCACATAAAATCTACCAAACCTCATTGTTAAAAGTGTTCCTTTAAAACATTTCCTCTTGAAATTATAAAAGAAAAACATTAAAACTAATAATTTTGTTGGACTAAAATGCATAATTTAACTACTACAGGCACTGTTGACCTGAAACGCCTGTTGCTAATCTTCCTTTTCAACTAGCAGTTTCTTTAAGAAAGATTAATAATTGCACATTTTGATAGGTCATGTTGTAGCAATACAGTGAGTATAGACATGCATGCACAAGACAGTCATGCAGCTCACCACTATATGCTCAAATAAAAAGTATAGATATCTTGTCCTTGCTAAAGGAACTATTTCACTACTTCAGGGAGTAGGAGGAATCAGTGTATGCGTAGTCTTCCTTCACTCACTTCAGTGACTTGACAGAAGTTGCACAAATTTCATACAACAGAGTGCAAACAACTTCTACTATAAAAGCTGCATCAAAATGGTCCCCATACTGCAAAGTTTGGCACTGGATTCAAGCATTGCGTTCAAGTTCATGACACTCCAAATCCTGGTTCATGATCCAAAATCCTCTCCAACTGGAACATCACATACTTGGCATTTAACCACTGATGCACAGGCTTACGGCAAAATCCTTGGTTTTCCCAAATAAGCAATTTGTAATGACTTCTGGCTCTATTCGTTAAAGACACACAACACAGACAATACAACAATGCATGTGTAAAGCACCAAGGTTTTAATTAGTTGGCACACCTTCATCTCCAAAACACAACTCCAAACCTATTGAGACAATAATGTATCTCCATTTACTTCCCGGACTACTAAAATGTTAGCACAAGAGGTGTCTGTTGTCAGCAGAATCATGGTATAAAGAACAGCTGGGGAGTAAGATGTGGGCTTTACTCCACATTTCATAGTAACGAGAGGGGCAGGGAGACGAACAGGGATAAGGGGGTGCTAAATCACATGCAAAGATGGTATCTGCACACCATCAGCTTCTTCCTTATGATCAGAGTAATGAACTCACATGCATGGGTTTTAACAACCATTTAACAAATTGGCAATTTAGAATTTCAAGGACGAGTGCAAAAATTTAAAGTCAATTCAAATTGTATGTTTTTTTGTCATCCAGAAAATTACTAGGTTGACCTGGCTGTCAGAGAATGAGCAATAGGTCTTGTGTGACATAGTAAACTCCAACTTCAGTGTTAAATATTATACTGGTTACAATGCACTCCTCTGGCCTTTCTGTTGTTTGGAAAAAGTGACACAAAGCATCCCCCAGGGATTTCTATATCCTGGTCAAAAAAGTACCTTGCAAATTATCAAAGTTTCTTGTTCATCTGGGGAGAAATCCTAGCTCCAGTGGTATCAGTGTAAATTTATGCAATTGGTTGGAGCACATTGTATACATTAAGATCTCTCTCTTGATTTTTTTCTTCCAGTTCTGGTCCTTGATTCTTAAAGCCAAAGTTTAGCTTTGAAAAAAACTGCAATTATCCATAGTAAGCTTTCCAGCACAAGCCTCCCCGATTCTGTTCCCTAATTTTCCAGAGATACATGTCAGGAAGTCACAAAACCAGACTGGGAAATATGTATACAAAAATTCTTCAGGAGCCAAACATGCTTGTTCAACAGGATGCTCACAAAGCAAAGTGTGTTTGTATGTGCAGAAATGTACGGAACAAATATAAGACCTAATCCAGCTGAACATTATAAATCGTTCTTGATTTCTGTGAAGCAGAAGTTACTCAGTGTCTTTGAAGATACCATCACGACTTGGCAAGATCATTAGGGAAGGCTGTGTTCCACAGGACGCCGAGTACGTGCACATACTGAAGTCCTTGGGAAACTGCTCAGAATCGTCCAGGATTTGCTTTCTTTTGAAAATCACGCCCTGGGATTCAGTAATCAGCTAAATTAGCTCTGCATAGGCTTTTTGTCACTGAAAATCAGCCTTGATGGGGCTTTTCATGATGAATAAAAATTTGGTCATAGTTCAGACTCAAATTTCTCAGGAGTACTTTAGAGTTCACCCAGTCTTAAAGACTGAGTAAAAAAAATAAAGTAAGGCTTTGTACTGGTTATTCCCTAACTATGTTAATTGCACGACAAGTTTCAACTCAAATTTTATACAACAGAAACTTTTCATGGTTTTCTACTTGCTGAAGCAAGATTTCATGGGAAAGTTATCTCTTGTTTTATCTCTGCAACACTTATATTTAAAACTTGCTTTTCTTTTTTTTTTTTTTTTTTTTTAATTGGTTCTTAACTTCATTTCAGGCCAAACACCCACATCACTCACACGAGGCTTTCACAACCTACTGATAGGGATTTTCTGCCATCTAGACAACCACTTAAAACCTTATGCTTGACACTTCATTTTTTCCAGAGTACCCCAAAGGAGGCATGTATTTGATGAGGAAAGGGAATTATTTTACCAATTTAACCAATTGAAAGAATTATCATGTGCAGATGCCTTACTCATATGCATAAATCGAAGTCTCTCAAATTCCATACAATAGAATAGAAACTACTTCTGCAAAAGTTGGCATTATCTTTGTGGAACAGAGTTGCAAAGAGCAAATCTCAGATAGTAAATCCTTTCTGGGAATCCTGCCACAAAATCTTTGAGCAAGAACTTTATTTTATTTAAAATATTCAGACAGCTCAGCATTAAATGTTCCACAGACAAGGAATGTATAGCAGAGTTGGTTTCCTGCAGATCCAGCAAGCCAAATTCTTTCTCCTATAAGTAACTACAATTCTATCAGTCTTGGTGAAGCTTTGCCTGTACTCACAAGAAGCATGTTTTGCTCTGGATGCTTTTCATCAGTTGTGGGGTTTTTAATCAAAGTGGTTCCCATTTGAATGCTATGTTAAAGTTTTCAATAAGTTTCCAAACATCATAAAAACACTGTTTAAAAATACCAGGTAACTGTACTGTCCAATGTTGAATGATATTTCCAGCTGCGACAATTTCAAAGGAAAAGAGATCTTTAATAACTGATGGAATCAAACCCCTGTTGATTTATGAATCCATAGATACCTAGCTACTTCAGTCTATAAATCAAATGGTCATAGTACCATATTAATTCTAGGATATTTTGGACTTCTCTCACCTGCCCTTTCTAGTACTGAAGTATAACAAGTAATTTCAGCTGGAACATATTTATGTTCACATCTCACTCAGTACATGTGAAAGTCCAATGTGAAATTTTACTTTCATGATCAGTTTGGTGTCGTCAAATAAATTTTTTTTTTCTCAACTATGCCTATCTTCAGCTTACCAAAAATCACTGTATTAAATAAAGTCTAAATACTTTTCTGACTACTGTATTATCTGAAGATACTAACAGATATCTGAGCAACCTTAGCAACTTCCTATAAGCCTGTACCAAATAAAAGCTTCCTGTTAGAAATGGAAGCCATGAGTGTCACACTTTTCAGAAATTATGCTTAAAACATGTCAACAATTTCACATGAGCAAACAGCATAGAGCCACTCACTGATAAAACGACACAGAAAAGTTATCAAAGCTGAGCTAGATAGTCACTATCTAGCTGTCACTATTTAGTGCTGTC
Organism: Chionis minor; assembly: GCA_013398295.1. NCBI lineage: Eukaryota > Metazoa > Chordata > Aves > Charadriiformes > Chionidae > Chionis > Chionis minor. The sequence continues at coordinate 127,481 of VZSF01002600.1, read as the reverse complement.
ACTAAAATGGTCAGCTTCAACATGAAGTCTAAATCATATTTTCAGAGGAAACAGAAATTCTAGCAGCGTCTAGAATTGACCTAAATAACTTCAGTGTAAGCAACAAACCACTGCCACCTAGTGAGCCAAAGGAAAACCTAGTAATAAGTCATTTAAATATCTGCATCGTGAATGGCAGCATAAAATTTAACTGGTGTACTTACTTGAGTCTAATAGTAATTTTTTCAGTTATGGAGCCTCCTGCTCCTTTTTCAAAAATGCACTACTTCAATGCACTTTCTTTTAAAACAATTTTCTTTTTCCATATTCAAAATAAGGGTTACATCATCTTATTCTGCGGGGACTATTGTATAGACCAACCAGTTGGGTTACCCTGCATGCAATTTTGACTATCTCACAACCTTGCAATAACGAACTCTACAGTATTTCACTCTTTACAAATTCAGTTCAGATGTGGGGAAGGGAGGGCCCTAGCAAGTGCCAGTTCTACAAGTTTCTCTCTTGTACTGTCCTGCAGGATTCAAGGACACATTTTTCTGAGACAGATGACAAAAAGCCTAGTGACTACTTTTTAAGCAGTCTGAAAGTCTCTGTTCATGTGCAGTCTTCCATAAATGAATGAAACAGTATTTGTTTCACAGAGCACCTATATGCTTTTTAGAGAAAAGTTTTCTATTGTTTTGTTTTTCAAAACTGGAAGACATACCTGGCTTTGAATAAATGTACAGCTGCTCTACTGAGTTCAATGAAGGCTGCATCTGCATGGCTGTAGACACAACGTAACCCTTAAAGTCTAGTGTAAATTGTGGTTTCATTTTATGTGATACTTACCATCTCCTTCGAGACACTTGTGCTCCCTGCAAGCTGTCAACATCCCTCACAATGAAACTTCTAGGGAGTTAAAAACCCCAGTATGAACATCTTAAGTTTGCACAGAAGCCAATGAGCAGAGGAGACATATTTGCATCATGATTATTTGACATTTACCAAAGCAGAGTTCTCTCCCTTAAAAAAAAAAAAAAATTCCAAACATTGTTTATGTTGTTTCACGCAAAAAATTTTATCTCTTTTTTCCCAGACCCAGGTTGGTCTGCATTTTAAATAGGTAAAAACTTATCAACAATAAACTTGCCAACCAGATCTTTCTTTCCTAGAAACTTTAAAAATCAATAGATTCCAAAGGATGGATTCTTTTTAATCAGAAAACAATTAGAGTAGGTGCTATTTTCAGACCTGCTGCATTACAGACTTAGCTTTTATGGATGATCCGGCACTTACTGATACATCTCTCATCGGTGTTGCTATTTTTGTTGCTCTTTCCCCACGGAAATTGCTGATGCTCCTGGTGACACTGCTTTTGAAGCCATTTTCTTTTCTGCTGATGCTACAGATTCTGACGAGGTAATGTAATTGCTGTGGTCATCGTTAATGGCCCTGAATAGCGCCTTCTCTTGCATTCCAAAGTGCTCCTCTTTTTATTGTCTGCTATTACACCCACCAGGGCGCTGCAAAAAAACCCCACAGTGACTGGCCGCAGGCAGGTAAGTACCTCATGGCTGTGCGTGACAACAAACGGCAGCGAGACGATTAGATGACACTGTTGCAGCTGTCCCTGAGCTCCAGACCCTCTCCCAGAGCCGGGATGGTTCCTCCCACCGCTCCCTTCCCGCAGCCTGAGGAAGGGGCAGTGCTGGCGGTGGCGAGCTCACACTCTACCGACTGTAGCCGGAAGGGTTTTCCCCCTTCTCAGCAAGGTGACAGAGGTGTGGAATCGGGGGACTCGGGCCGGGGCCCTCCGCACCCAGGGAAAAAGCAGGAAAGCTCCCAACGCCCCCGCCCCTCGGAGACAGGCCCTGCCTCGCCAAAACGCTCCGCTCACAGATGCGGGGTGGGGGTGCGTGTCAGAGGAAAAAGGAGAGGAGGGGAGAGAGGGCTCCCCTGCCCCACCGCACCTCTGAGGCGCCGCTGCCCGCTCCGCAGGAGCCCCAGCAGCGCCGGCCGTTGCCGCTCCCGCACCACGGGGCCGAGGCCGGGGCCGGAACGCGGTGCCCGCCTGCCCGCCGCCAGCTCTCCCTCTCCTTTAGCCCCCCTGACCTTCGCCGCCCAGCCAGGCGCTTCGGCGGCGCTGCCACTCGGGAACCGGCCCGCCGAGCCGTGAGGGAGCCCTGAGGCAGCCAACGGCTCCGCCTCAGCGGCGCCCGCGAAGAGAGGGAGGCCCCTCCCGCCGGAGTCCCAGCCCCCCCCCGCCGCCTCCGTTTCCCAGCGAGCGGCGCGGCAGCGGGGCAGGAAGTCCCGTGCGCCTGAGTCAGGGGAGGCGGGGGAGCCGCTGGCGGCGGCGATGGCGCTGGAGACCCTCTCCCCGGACTGGGAGTTCGACCGCCTCGACGACGGCTCGCAGAGTGAGTGAGCGAGCGGGGCGGCGGGAGGGGCCGGCGCCAGCGCCAGGCCCGCGGGGCTGCGGCCATTACCGCCACAGGGTGGGGGGAGGCGCAGGCTGAGGAGACCCCCGTCCCCTGCCGGCCCCGGACCCCTCTCGGCCCCGCTCGCTGCTGCACCCCCGCTGCGAACGGCAGGCAGGCAGGCAGGGAGGAGGAGGGGGAGGAGGAGGAGGAGGAGGCAGAAGAAGAAGAAGCAGCAGTTGAGGGAGCTGAGCGAGGCCGCCCTCCCCAGTTTCCCTCACGGACCCTGCCCTGTGCGGGGAGCCGGGCGCTCGCCGCGCCCCTTCCCCCCGCCGCCAGCCGCGGGCTGCTCCTCCTCCGGCCAGGCCTGCGGGGGTGGGCTGGCGCCCTGACCTTTTTTCCTCCCGCCAGCCTCTCCGTAGTTGCCGGGGGTTGCTTGGGGTGGGAGAGTGGCTTTTCCAACCCTTCATCTTTTACCCGCTGTGGGGAGTTGTCCCCGGTGCCCCCAGTGTGGCAGGGAGGGGGCGGGCGGACGGGCTTGCCTGGCTTTCTTTTCTTGCAGGAACCGGGCAGGAGGAACAGATGCTTGTCGTGGGGATGGTGTTTCTTTCCTTCCCTTCCCGATCGTTTGTGGTGGCTCACAGATTTTTTTTTTTAAATTTTTTTAAATTTTTTTTTTTTTTCAGTTGCTTCCTCGGTTAGCCAGAGAAGTCCTGTTGAGATAAGTTAATTGTATGCAGCTTCTGTTGGTAAAGGCTTTCTGGCATGGAGTTAGGTGGTCACTTGCGGTTTCACGTTTAAAGAATAAATAAGACCTTGTGATGCTTCAGTCTTTGACAGTGGGTTTGTGTGCCCATCAGAATCCACATTTTTCCTCAGCCTGTGGAGGTGACCTACTTTCTAAACAGGGGACGTATATGGTTGTCACACTGTAATACACACTGTAAATTGAACTGTGCCAAATTAATTACACCAGGTGTTGCTGTGAAAATATGTCATTCATGGACCAACTGTTTGGCATACAGTGTCATCCCAAGGGATGATACTATTTACACCATATTCATTTTATCTGGGTTTCAGTGGAAACCGAGGCTGTCCTGAGCTGAGGTTTTTACCGGTTCTCTAGCTGCAAAATGGAAAATGTAGCTTTTCATCAAAATGTCCAATCTCCACTAGTTTGACCGTGACATTAAGCGCAGCTTGAGAACATTACATGACATAATATGCTCCATTACCACCATCTTGACAGTGAGAAAACAGGCTGATCTTCCATCGAGAACAGCACACAACGTTCTCCTAGAGAAAAGCCAAAGAAAAATCCCGTGACTTGAGAACCACTTTTTTTTGTTGTTTTCTACTTTTACTTTATACCTATATCATTAACCTTTAGCAATTACAATGCTCTCAACTGAGGATACAAGATACTAAGTAAGTCTGGTTTGTCGTGTCCTTGTCCTAGATATTTATGGACATAGCACTTGCAAATCCTGCTGTGGCAATAAGTCCACCGAATATTGCTGATTTTATGGAAGAAGATAAGATTAAGTTGGGGGATCTGTACTGCTGAGTAGATCTCTTGTACTGTTCAATTGTAATGCTTTCATTTTGTCACCTGAGGAGAAACTAAATCAAACTTTATTGTAAACAGATTATACCTTATGAAGTATGCCTGCTGCTCTGAAGAAGAAGAAAATATCTGCTTTCTGTGATTTCTTTTTCTTTCTCCATGTGAGCCAATTTATTTAGGAAAATTTTTCTGCGTCTTAAAAAGCTTCCCCCATCTCCAAGTCACTTTTTATCAGTTCAACCCTGCCTGTGTCTGGCTAGCTACTAGCTTTCACTCTTTTGTCTCTCTGAAATAGTGAGATACTATTCACACCTGTCTCTTTTCTGTATGATCAGTACAAGGTGGCAAATTGATTGGCTATCAACAGTTAAGCATGTGGAAATATTTGATGTCAGTTATGTTGAGCTATAGTATTGTTCAAATCCATCATTTGGCTGCTGGAAAGGTGGCAGTTTGTGGGTCTCTAGCAGAGCGCTGCTGAGAGATTTTGTTTGAGAATTGCTACCTGTTTCATAGTGAATTCATTTGAACAGCAGTGCTTATTTGCTACTGTTGTATAACTCGGAAGGTTTTTCTCTTGTTCTTATAAAGCCCCAGTATCTCTGTCAGTTTCTCTGCTCTTAGTTTGTCTTTTGTGTGAAGGGAGATGGGATTGGGGGAATCCTGCAGCATACCTCTATAATAAGTCTCCGTACTCCAGATTTTCTGGCAGTAAACTGCTGAAGCTGTCATGGTGGATAGTTAAACTCTGTTCTGCAGGGCTCTGCATCCATCAGTGCTTTAAAGGTTTTCTGCAGCAGAGCTTCCAGAAGATGCACTGGAAGGAACTTGAAAGATGAGATGAATTTCATGGAATAGAATTATATGATGATACAACTCAAGGGCTGCTCATCGGTGTCTGAGGTGCATACTTCTGATGGAGAGTTTTTTGTTCACTTGCTTCTTATCCATTTACATGAAATTCAGTCTCCTTGTGTTGACAGTGCCTGTGCACCATCTAGGCTGCAGGTACAGGTACAACCCAATGACACTAATGCAGAACTTAGTGTGAATTTACTGTGCTTCTTGGGCAGGCTTTGCAGTCCAGGTGCCCTTATGGTTGGCATTGCTGCTGGCTTCAAAGTAGTAGCTTAGAATTAGTTCAGGGCTTCACTGCAGTCTTTCTCCTTCTCAGTCTCAACCTTCCTGTGCATAGTCCTCTTCATCTTGTCCATATTCATTACTCCCTTTATGCCTGGTGCAGTGTCTCAGTCAAGTATTTTCTTTCTCCAAAAGTGGTAATTGATTCGGCAGTGCTTTCCCACTGAAGTAGCCATCAACTACCATTTGTCTCAGTTGAAAATGCAGAATAAAAGAACATAAGTTTTTTAACTTGCTGCAATGTGTAAAGAGCACATATAAAGCTACGTGAGAGTTGAATTCTTGTTTGGGAAAAGTTCAGTTGTTCAGCTGTCTTAAATTCTCTGACTTTTTTAGATAATCCTATTTTCAACAAATAGCAGAAGATCACAAGCTATTAGATTTATTATCTAATTATGGGGAAGACGGTTTAGTCTTCGCATGAAAAAGGATTGTACTTCCTTACTGAGCACAGAAGCCTGGAGCTGTAATCATTCACTCCGTAGTTCAGATTATGCAACTAAGTCAGTAATTGTATATAATGGGGCTGGAGGGGGAGGGAGTGGGGAATGTCTTAATGTGTGAAGAAAAAAGAACAGGATAGTGTGAATTAAATTCTTGTGAACTAATTGTCTTTAGACTTATTTTGCTAATTATTGCTGCTATTCTTTGCGTTTGACTAGCTGAATGTTCCCTTTTGAACACCATAACCTACTTGCCCCTATAAGTAACAGGGCAGCTGTGCATTTCGATGCCCGGGTGCTAAGCAGAACTTAAGTTCTGCTTGAAGATGGTAAATTTGCAAGTAGGGGGAATGACTGAAAGCCGAAAACTTGCCATGTAATGCACAAATGACTGACAGAGGTGGCAGGGAGAGTGGAAGGGGGATTGCTACCAATACAGCTGCTGCTCAGGCCAAAATCATTAGACCCATTGTCTCAAAGTTCTACTATAACTGTATATGTATTAGTCCAGCCGATGGATACAATCGCCTATCGTGTTACGATTTCTACAGTCATTTCTTTGCTCAGCATCTTGATGTGATTGTTAGGTTTGTTAAGATCTTAGTTTGAAAAATATATGTAAATTTTAAAAATAATTTTCTGCAAACCTCTTAAATGTTTCATATTCTTTAAATAGTATTTGGATTTCTTTTCAGCCGACACTGCCTTGTAATGATTGGTTTCAAATAAATAAAAACTTTGTATTAAAGATGCAGTTGTATTAACGGAAAATGGTGCAGAAAAGTGAGTAATACAGTACTACAACATAAATAGCAACAGATTAAATAATTTTTAATATATTTTTTGATATTGCAGTTTACTGAACAGTCTATAAAACTGTACAAATGTTATCAATTCTCAGAAATTCATGCTGAAGTGCAATTGAAGAATTATGGAAAATTTCTTGAGGAATACACATCTCAGCTGAAGAGAATTGAAGATGCTTTGGATGACTCTGTTGGAGATGTTTGGGACTTCAGTCTTGATCCAATTGCATTAAAGGTCTTCATATATTTAATATGTATAGCAACTGTTATTTTCCTGGTTCCTCCTTCCCTTCAAAACCCGAGAAGTAAAAGCTTGATGTATTTGTGCTCTTAAAATTTTGACTTTTGTGTTTGAGAAACCTATACAATACCATTTTAATTACCAAGGAATTAATAAATTTGTGCGTATAATAAGGGAAGATATTCTGATATTATTCTTTTCCAGTCTTCTGGATACTAGTGGAAGTTAAGTGAGTTTATAGTTCTTCATGTGTTGGGAAGCCTAATTTCAGCAAACTTCTTCCCTGTGGGTGTTGGTGTTTTTTGTCTATGAGTTGGGGTTCCAGAAGAGCTCTCTAAAACTTCTGTAACTACAGGGCGAACTGTGTGTGTACTTATAGTTGTGTTTTGACTTAATGGTCTTGGTACAGTATTTTTTGTCCTCCAGAAGTAGCTATTTCCTTGATAATGAGTTCTCTGTCCTCTGTGGACCATTAGTTTTTTTCCTTCTTCCTTGAATTTGCAGACATAATTTAAAAATGCTTTTGTCACCATACGGAACTCGTCTGCATTGAAGATGCACTCTTAAGAGATCATCTGTCTGAAAACATTGAGTAAATTATGTGTAGGGCCAGCACAGTGCTGGATGTATATGAGCTAGTCAATATCTTGGCTGAGTTCAGTACAAAATGTCAGTGCCTGTATACAGGTATACACTATGCATCCTATTTCCTGTATTTGGGATTCTTAATTCATGTTCTAGGTTTCTTGAGCTGCTTTTTTTACATATACCATAATGACCATGCTTTTGCTTTCCACGTTTTGTAAATAATTTGTTGTAAATGCTATATAGTATAGCTCGTTATTTGCCTTTATGCCTAGAGTGAAAAGAAAGGTATTTCCATGTAAATGCGAAGAGTGATGGTTTCCTGCAGTGCAGGTTGCCAGTAATGTGTAATTATTGCTGTCTTATTACTGACCTTATTTGAGATTAAACTGTGGGGAAAAAATTACTTAGCTAGTTGGATAAATGTATTTTTGATCAATATTTTCTAATGTTGTATGTTTGTTGTTTTTTCTTTTGTAGTTTTGGTTTTTGGTTTTTGGGGTGGTTTTTTTTTTTTGCTTTTTTTGGTGGTATTTTTATTTATTTATTTTTCATTTTAGCTTTTGCCGTATGAACAGTCCTCCCTACTGGAGCTCATAAAGACAGAAAACAAGGTAAGCGCTTTATGCTTTAAAGATAAAAAACTATAAAAGAGTTATTCTAGCTAAAATAAAGCACTCTAAATGTGTATCTGTTTGTAATCTGTGTGGGTTTTTTTTCTCCTTTGAGTCTAGGTTCTAAACAAAGTCATAACCGTGTATGCTGCCCTTTGCTGTGAAATCAAGAAGTTAAAATATGAGGTAAATTCATCTGTCTTTTATTAATGTGTATGAAAATGTTTGCAGATTGGCAAGCTGATATACCAATTTATTCTTTAGCAGTAAAGAAACAAGATACAATGTCTGAATAATTTTTATAGCATGATTACATATATCCTATTTATTAAAAAACAAATTTCTGCTTTTGTTGTTAGGCAGAAACTAAATTTTATAATGGCCTCTTGTTTTATGGAGAAGGAGGTAAGTAGCTCCCTTTACTGTAAAAGTTTGTAGTTTTAAGTTATTGTTTCAGGTTATGTTAAATGCTACAGTAAGTGTAACTTTGTAATCTGGATACATGCTTTCTGTGTATCTTTGATGAGCACCAAGTAATGGTGTCATTAGACTTCCTTTGTCAGGAAGTCTAGTGATAGAACAAGGGGTAATGGTTTTAAATTGGAAGAGGGGAGATTTAGATTAGATATTAGGAAGAAGTTCTTTACTGTGAGGGGGGTGAGGCACTGGAACAGGTTACCCAGGGAAGTTGTGGAGGCCCCATCCCTGGAAGCGTTTAAGGCCAGGCTGGATGGGGCTTTGAGTAACCTGCTGTAGTCAGAGGTGTCCCTGCCCATGGCAGGGGGGGTGGAACTTGATGATCTTTAAGGTCCCTTCCAACTCTAACCATTCTAATGGACTTTGAGGTTATATCGTTATATGTTAGTCTCTCCGAACTGTCCTGAGTTAGCTTAAGACAACAATAAGATTTATCTGTTACATTAAAGCAAAGTTTTGCGGCAGCGTTATTTCTATGAGAAGTAGGGAATATGGGCTGTTGAGGTGGTGTTTAACATATCACATATAGAAACCTGAGCTTATATACTGTAGCAGCTGTTTTTCAAAGTATGGCATTGAAAACCTGTTTTTCACTTGTAAACACATACTAAACCAACTTAATTTTCTATTTGGACTAGCTCTTAACATTGGTTGTGGTAAAGCAATAAATCTAACTTGATTGTAATAGAACATTGAAACTATTAATAAATAACTTGGACCACCAAGTCCTAACTAATTTACATATGCAATTGTAGTTGTTGAAAGAGAAGTTGCAATGTGTTAATGTCATCTGCACTCCAAGTGCAGGTGATAGTACTTACACTACTCTTTGGACCGTGACATGATACAGGGGCACAAGTGATTGTAAGTCAATTCAATTGACAAATCATGAGACCCTGCTTTAGGTGAAAGCTGCTTTTTGTCTTGGCGTTAAACTGCTAACTCCTCTGAAGGTTTGGTCTTATGCTTCCACCTTAAAGTATGCTAGTCTGGGAATAGGCACAGATCTTCGTCCTGAGGACTGAATATGTTAATGAGTTGATTTAGAGACATACCACCTAACTTTTTTAAAAGCTTTTCAAGAGCCTTGACTGTGACAAAAGTATTGGGGAATATGAAATCTTTGAGATTTATCATTCTTTTCAGTGCTATATAAGATGACTGTTGTGGTTCAGTTAAGGAACATGAAAAAGCGTGGTGGGCTCCCTCCCCGTTAGCAGATTCTCACTTCTTATCAGATGGTTTTAAATATCTTTAAAGAAAGTGATATGCTGCCAAAATGATACTAGGGGATCCCTCAACATTTCTCCACGTCTCTAGTGCAAAAAAAGGCAGACTGTTGCTGATAAACATAATCCAGGAGCAGTTTGTTCCTGATGGGTGTTGTGCAGAGAATGCTTGAGAATGGCTGGAGCTGGGAGGTCAGCCTGCTGTGGGTTAGGTGAGGATGCAGAAATTATGTTTTCCACTTCTGTATTCCTCCTTGTAGCATCTACTTTGATAACAGCAAACTTGCTTACTTAGAACAACTGGCAAAGTTACTGGCTCAAGGATGGTTGAAATTTAAACAAATACTGTGCTGGCCTTTTTCTTCTGTATAAAGAAACATTTTTTTCATCTTGTCCTTGGAGTGGCTAGGCCTAGTGTAGGAACTTTAAATAATTGGTCAGATCGGGTTTTTTGTGAAATACGCTAAACAGAGTAAATGTTACATAAAATGTGTAAAGAGGAAGGATGCAATATTTAGAATCTTGTCCCAGAGCTGTATCTTACAGAAGTATGGAGGCTACTTTAGTCTCTGGTGACTGGTCTAAAATAACATATTTCGTGAAGCAATAAGACCTGCATTTCTTATGCAGGTAAACTTGCTATTTTTTGCTCAGCATGGCCCAGTAGAAAAATCTCAAGTCTAGGGCATTAAATCTGTTGTTGCATTAAAAAGACTATTTTGTGAGGCAGTATTACAACTGCTCCAGCTGACTGAAACAATTTGGTGTTGGTGATGTAATTATTGCACTTCATCGTATCCAGTTAGTGTACTTTGTCATACAGATAATATTTTGAGGCTATGGTGGTACGCTGGTTCTTTTGTGCAGGATGATATGTAGGAAAAAAGAAAATCAATTTCTTGGTGGAATTGTATGCTACACAGCTTTTCCTTCTGATTAATGGTGTAGTATATTCTTCCAGTATATAACTACCAAGGACGTTCTTTGCAATACAAATACTTAGTGCTTTCATACAAACTTTTTCAATGGAAACTTTTATATTAAGTTACATAATATATATGCCTTTAAAGAATTACCTTTGTATTCTTTATTTTCTTTCAGGTGATGGAGACTTTTTTTCCCTCCTTTGTGTGTAACTTATAAACAATGTAATTTTTAATGAGAAAGAAACTTAAAAATTAAGTCCAGCTCAGGAATGCAAAAATAAAAGTTTTTAAAGCTCCGTCAGTATGCTTATAATAGTGTGCTCCACTTGTATGACAAACAAACAGCTTGGAGGGCAAGCTTCAGTGTTAATTTAACAGGTCGAACACAGGGTTTTGAAAGTAGTGACATATATTTGTCTTTTAAGCCACAGATTCCAGCATGGTGGAGGGAGATTGCCAAATACAGATGGGAAGATTTGTTTCTTTCTTGCAGGTAGAGTATGTTTTGATTTTTTTTAATTAATTTTTTTTTACAGCAATTATAATCTTAATTTTACTTGCAAAGTGGATTTAAGTCTGCAGTATCCTGCTTGCATTTTGCTGAAAGCTATTGGAGTCATTTGATATGTTACTATGTTTTGCCTGCAGACCTGTCACAATCAGCTGATGTATCACACGTTGTCTTGGGGTTTTTTTATACTTGTCTGAAACTGCGGAAGTCTAATGAGAGAAGAAATTACAGTTTATGTAGTCATTGTTCAAATAAATTAGAATCTACTTAAGAAAATCTCTGTAAGAGAAGATAAGTTGAGGTTGTTTCACTTAGTGGTAAAGATATCTATTTTTATGGTTTTGATTAGCAAGTTTTAGTTTTCACTGAATATTGGAAATAAATTGTTTGTACATGTTTTTTTACCTGATAGAAGAAAGCAAAATTAAAACATGTACCGGGAAAAAAGTTGCTTGTGCCTCACTCAAACTTTCAGAGAAGAACACTCATTTTGTATGCACTTTAGTTGTTACTGGGTTCCTTTGCGTGAAAACAGGATCTGTGTTTCTTCTGAGGATTTCCTGTGCTCTTGGGTTTCAGTATACTGTGGAAATTATTTTGTCTTCAGTATAGCTTAAATGACTGTCCTGTTCCCAAAATGTTTCTATTTTTATGCAATATTGCTTGTAACGAAATATCTATGTTGAGGTTGAGAATATGCAGGAAGCTTCCAGAATGCTAAAACAAATTTTAGTTCACCAAAGGTTAAAATTCCTGGTTTTGCTGTATACTAGCGTGGCTGTAGTCATCTACTGGGTCATAACAGGTTGAATGCAATAGGAAGTTGTTTTTCAACCTTGTTTACCATGCCTAAGTGTAGTTAGTTGTTAAGATAATCTTGTTTTGGTTTTTTTCCCATTTGTTAAGTTTTTTGTCCTATTGACTTTGTCAGTTTCTTCCTTCATCCTCTGTTTCTTTCTAAGCAGTTGTTTGAGAGACTGAGTTCTGAGACTTGAGTTCTGAAATGGGGCTACTGTACACTTGTGTAATTCCACATTTCTCTTTTTTTTTTGTCTCTGCCAGGATGCTCTGTCCAGGTGGAAGTTGAGAGCAGGGTGCCTGGCTGTCTCGGTGTCTATGTGCATTGCAAACCCACTCTGTAGACACAAGTTTATGTTTATTTAGGGGGTATATGCTGATGTGTATATTTGTAGGATAAACACTACACAAAAATACAGCAGTATTGTTTGTGAGCCCACTTCATATGTAGGCTACCATGGCTTGCTGATTGTTGAGCAACTTGGGAAAGAAGGGAGATATACAGGATATTGCCCTAAAGGGAAGGTTACTGTGTGAACAGGTGTGCGTTGCTTTGGGTAAAGCTATGAGGAAAACTTTTTCCTTATTGAGTTTGTATATCCATAGACTGGGAAATGTTATGAGCGTATCTCCAAGGGTGGTGTGGAAATACGAAGATGAGAGGTAAAATGTTGCTTGCTTAAAGTTTATTGGCTCTTCTGAGTGCAGGATTTCCTGATTAACTAGATGTTAAATCCTCAAATTTGCTATGTCAAAACATTTTTTTAAAAAAATTATTAAAATAGTGCTGTGAAACACTAGTTAGGTACTCTTGATCCTGCAGAAGATAGTGTATTTGAAGAACTCTGACAAAAGGATAAAATCGACTGTATTATGTAGCTGCTAATTTGCATGTGCTGTTAAATTGGACTATTTCCTGGAAGTTTTAAAAGGGCAGCTGGTGCCCCTTCCCCAGGAAACAGGATCTCAATTGTCTGTTAATCCATTACTCTGGATTCCGTTGGCTTGTTTCAGCTGCATTTGATAGAGCAATACAAGTATAAGAAGTAACGACACTTTTATGTTTTGTGAAAACTGGTGACTAATAGACGGCAGAAGCCCAAATAAGATCTATTTTTGATGGAGAGGACGACAGAATTCAGCTGTTAGCTAGTCTTCTGGCAGGAATGTCAGGCTGGCTGGTTAGCCAGTGTGGGCTGTCTGCAATTAAGCCATCTGTGTGCTGACTGGCGAGACTCATCAGACACTGACTTTTCCTTGATGGGATTATAGGGTGCATTAATGAGCAAGTATTATTGCAGTTAAGGGAAACTCGGATTCATTTATTGCCTTCTTAAAATCCATTATATAAACTACATTAGTCCTTTATGTGGTCAGAGTTGACCTGTTCTTACTCATTTCGTACTATGTAACTAAACTCAAGTTCTGCTGTACTCAAATGTACCCCTCAAAGACATTGTCTTGGTTTTTTGAAAGCAGTTTTCTGTGGCTAATCACTCTTACAGTAGGTGCAGGCTTCTGTGTTAATTTCTAATTTGGATTCAGCTATCACCAGGTCCCAAAGTGTAACTCTTGAATCTAGTGGGAAAATGATAGCATTTCCTATCAGGGATATTCTCTCTGAAGGTGCTTGGGCAGTGTTGTCAAGTCACTTCTTACTGTCTTTGATAAACTGAACTCTTGAAAACTTTTACTGGAAGATATTTAAAGTACATTGAACCCATTATGGTGACTCTTTTTTTGTATCTTCTTTAAAGGATCGATATATTTTTAAAAATGTGGCCCAGGGTATCAATTCTGGTATTTCATTATTGAGATTGTCAAAGCTATATGCAAGTGTGGTATCATTTCTGTTTTCCTTATGCTTTTCTTTATGTCCACAGTGCATATTGGTCCTTTAATAGTCCAATTTGTACTGGGAGCTTGTGTTCAGTAACTTCTTAGCTTAGTCTCAGACATTTGTTCAGAGCTGTTAGTTACTAGCATGATGTTTTCCATCCTGTTTTAGGTCTGTCCGCTGACTTGGATTAGGAGTGTAGCTGGAGCTTGGGCTGCAAGTTCAGTGGTTTATATTCAGTGTTTTGGAAGTAATGACAGTTTGTATATGAGGAGGGTCTATACATACATGCATTTTGTTTTCTTTTATTTCAGGAGCTGTCTTGCTTTGTAACCCGATGTTATGAAGTGGTGGTGAATGTAGTGCATCAGTTGGCTGTTCTTTACACAAGCAACAAGTAATTATTCCCTAAAATGCTATATTGTTATTATGTAGTTAAAAAAATGTATAGAATATTAATATTCTTCCTAAGACATGTTAATTTTTGGAACATTGTTGTCTAGAGATATGAGAGTGAGAATGATTTGCTGTGCAAGTTTGGGCTTCATAAGCAATTATGAAAGTGTTTTATTTTCAGAAAAGGTGTCACTTTTATATAGTGAGATGCAAGAATTTTAATTTTTTGCCATTTTTTGATAAATTGATGCTTCAGAGGCAGTTAGTCTTTATGACTAAGAGATTGTCTTACTACTCTTCCATTCTTCCTCTGAGAGAGAGGTTCCTTCTGTTGACTGATACAGTGGATACCACTAGCTTCAGAAGCTTTAAAAGTTAGATCACTTTCACAGTCTAATGTTTTAAATATGTAAATTTTGGTATATATTCCTCACAGAGCAACCATGGTTTTAACCCCTGAAGTCTTAGTAAGGGCTATTGGGTTTAGGTCCTCTGAAAACTCTGAGGAGAGTTTAGCTCAGAATAGAGTTGTTGGGTTTAGCTCTGAATATAGCTGCAGGGCTCTTGATTCCACCCCCACCACCCTCCAGGTAAGGCAGCTTCATCATTCTCTGTTTTGTTATCTTACGCTACAGCACAAGGTAGACTAGCTGTGTGGTGCTCAGTAAACAAGGGTGGATGTATAGCTTGGACATGACTTGATTAAATGTGTGAAGTGTTTTTTGTACTTTCGGGCCACAAGGCTGTATGTATCAAGGCTACTTGCTGTTAGCACAACTGAATTGGGAATTGCTGATATATATATATATATATATATATGTGCACTGAATGCAATCAATGGTTTGAACCAGACACATGCGGTACATCTAAAAACGGAATACTAAATTTGATCTTAGCACACAGATTTCACATACTGTATACTTTTCAAGGATATTTTAAGAATTTTTTTGTTTTCTGAAGTTACTATGTTAATGAAGAAAAATGTACCCCAAGAAACAACACAGAGTGATGCAGAACTGATAAGTATGCTCTATTCTAAGGATTACAAAGGCATCAAAATATTTATTTTGTTTACAGGAATGCACCTAAAATTATAGAGACGTCTGGAGTTCATTTTCAGGTGGGAATGACTCGGAGCCCCTTTTGCTTATGTTAATATATATATATGTCTTGATCATTAATCCTGAGAAAAGCATCAAGAAAGTGAATTTCAAGTACAACTTTCAATCTGGATTCTCCTGTAAAGGTTTTATTTTGCTAATCATCTTTTTCTGGCCTTTATGTGGAAAGGGCTGCTATCTCCATGTCTGTGATAGTCTAGTTTGCTTAGCTGAAAAATGTTTGTATGCTCCCTTATTGCAAGTGTTATATGCTTCTGCATGTAGACAATTTTGAAAATCCTACCTTCAATGTCAAATTACATCGGTGAACTTAAAGCTGTGCCTGTACACAAACTAATGTTCCTTGTGTCACTACTACAAGAAATACTAAATCTTCAAGCTACCAAACCAAGAAATCACCAGTTTAACTCTCTAGCTGATATCTTGTTGGCTGATAATATATTGAAAGAAACTGAAATTTTACTTGCACTTTTACACGCGTGACTGTAATAAACTTTTCAATAACTACAGTCCTTTTCTTTTTGTTTTAAACAGGCAATGTACGAGCATCTGGGAGAGCTGCTCACAGTCTTAATCACTCTTGATGAAATAATTGACAATCATGCCACTCTGAAAGATCACTGGACCATGTATAAGAGGTGTGTCTCTGGAGGTGTGAAACATACTCCCAAAACATAAAAGATAAAAGCATGTGTGTCTGTCTTTATTCCAAGAAAATCAGTGTGGGAACATAGATTTTGGTAGCCTCAAGAGTTTTCCAGAAACCTCAATGAAGAGCAGCGCTAAGCTCCCACTTTGTCCTTCTAACAGCACCAATTTTAAAGTTTTTAAAGTGCTGAATCTTACATTTACAATACGTGGTAAGCATCTTGACAAGCAGAGTTATGGGTGGTGAGGTTTAAAATACATTCAGTAAGAAATCTTATTTTGCACAGAACTGACTATCCGTATTGATGATGGGGATGGGTGTAGAGCTCTAAGTGAGAACACTACCTTAAGTAAAAGCTGAAGAGTCAACAATTGTAAAGGTAGTTAAATTAGTGGGAAAATGACTGTTTTATTGAAAACCAGAATAAATGGGAGTTATTCAAATGCAAATGGCTTATATAGACCTAGTGGATTTTGGTTTTTTTATTTATTTTGGAGCTGCTGCTGGGCACAGATGTGTGCAATTAGAAAATCTATTATCAAAATAGTACAGGGTATGATAAAACTCTTAGCCTGTTTTAATTGTGTTGTATGTTTGTGTTCCATGCCTGCTCCTAACAGGCTGCTAAAATCTGTCCATCACAACCCTTCTAAGTTTGGAATTCAAGAAGATAAACTGAAGCCATTTGAAAAGCTGCTGTTAAAACTGGAATGCCAGTTACTTGATGGAATGATATTTCAGGTAATGAAACTAATGTTCTGCAGTATGATAGAGGGAACTATTACGTTAAAGCAACATTTTTTATAGAATGTTTTGTTTGGTTTTATTTGTTTTGTTCTGGATACAGTGATGTGTGAATTTGGCTCTTGCGTCTGTGCATGAATAAAAACAAAAGGCTCTATTGTAAGATCCTTCTTTGCTCTTCTTATGTGCTAGAACTGTGCCAGGCTTTGAATGGTAGCAGTTAATGCTTACTGTTTTGCAGAATTAAAGAAACACAGACAACTTGGTGTTAAGACTCTGGATTATCAAGGATTATGTCTTTCACAAGAAATTTAAATAGTGGTCAGGCTTACACAGCATAGGTCCACTTTGTTTTAGCTGCAGGTTAAAGTCTCCTCGGCCATCTTGAAAATGTTTGTGTGAGCTCATGTTATAAATTTTGTCTGATTCCCAGCACATGAGACAGATAGCTGTCATGGGGTAGCACTTAAGTGGTGTATATCCCTGAAACATGCAAGTTGTACAGGTGCATGAGAAGGATTATTACTTTTTCACTCCAGTTAATTTAAATGTGTTCATCTAAAAAGCTGTCTTTTCTTTTTTTAAAGAAAAGTGTGTATTTGAGGCACTGAAACTGGATATTGTGACATAGTGGGCAGAGGATAGCGTTGTGGAATCTGGTCACAGCAGGGTCAATTGAGCAGGACATTTGCTCAGTTCTTACTATTAAATCTTAAATGGCATAGGGAAGAAGGTTTTGTTCTTTAAAGGCCTCTAAAAGGGAAATTGTAAATAAATAATTAAACACAATTTGGCTTATTCTTTCAAAGGACATTGCTATGAGCTATCCATTTTTCATCTATATTTCTCTAATGTTGCATTAGTACAAAGATTTCATTGTATGTTTGAGACATCGGTAGAATTTGTCTTGTATTCATTCAGGATATTTCCTCTCCTGTCCTGCCAATGTCCCTTCTTAACAAAAATACATGAAAAATATTTAATACGGTTCCATTAAAGACTTTTCCAGTATCTTTAGAAAATCTGAAGTATATGTCTATTTTTTTTTTTACTACTGTGTGATTTTTGTTAATTTTTTTTAAACAGCCACCAGTGGTATGGGGGTTTTATGCTGTAAATTCATGAACTGCATCCTACAAGCAACTTGCCTGAGAATTTTGTTTAGTTAACAGACAGTTAATAACATGTTATAATCTAATAATGCAAATACGCATCTAGTTTTTTATTGCTAGCACATCATGTGGAATCTTTAAAAATGGCCTCTAACAGAGATGTTAAGTAAATAAAATGTTTGTTTGAACGTTAGATATGAGAGGTTTTTAATGTCTTCTGTTATACTAAATAATTTAAGTGCACTTAAAAAGAAATCTGTATTTTGTGAAGTCAAAGACTAACTTTAGGTTAGTGCTATACGACATAAATTAATATGCTTTTGCAGTATGCTTCTCTTGCACAATCAGTATTACTTTAAGGCTCAAAATTCATGGCATTATCATTACGCTTTTTTTTTTTCCTTTTTGCTCAGGCTTGTATAGAGCAACAATTTGATTCTGTAAATGGTGGAGTTTCAGTGTCAAAGAACAACACGTTTGCTGAAGAATTTGCTTATACTCTTCGTACAACTTTTGCAAATGTTGAAGCCAAACTTGGTAATGCAAGCTTATGATTCTCCTGCCAGATTCACTGTTTCTAAAATGGTTTGTATTGTTTGGGAGTAAACTTCAAAACTGGATTTTTTGGGGTATATTTCTGCAGGTGAGCCTTCAGAAATTGACCAGAGAGATAAATATGTGGGCATCTGTGGCCTCTTTGTACTGCATTTTCAGATTTTTCGGACCATAGACAAGAAATTCTACAAGTCATTGTTGGATGTCTGTAAAAAGGTGACTTTTATTCTTTTGTCAATAATTAGGAAGGAGGGGAAAAAAATCTTCAATAATTAAATAGATAATTTTCTTTCTGTATAGCATAGCAAAGACATGGGAAAAGAAAACGCACAGTGTACCAAAACAAGTCAGAAAGCAGAATTAAGATATTTTTTTTCTACAATTTATAATTTCCTTTCCCCTTCCATTTTCTTTTAAAGATGCTCCAAAAACCAGTCCACTCACTTAGCAGCAAGTTAAAGTAACTTGAAATTACCAATAAAATGTTTCTTCTAGCTTAATGTCGCACTGAGGACAAAAAATGAGGTTGAGTTATGAGTATTGTGGGATGAAATGAATGCTTTGGGCTTTTACCTTGGCTATACTCACGTATCTTGAAAGACCTCTAAGTCTAAATGTGATTGGGGCTTTTTCATATCATATATGAAATTATTAAACTCTCTAATACTGTTTAGAATCACTGAGAGTGGTCATTACTTTGCCTGTGGTGTCCTTAGTGGAACTCTAGGAGAGAAACCTTTTTTAATGTGAACATAATACTTTGTAGAAACTAGTTATGCAGAAATAAACTGAATTTGTATGTTATGGTTCAGAAGAGGCATAAGAAACGTGCATGGTGGCATAGTATTTGTTGTAGTTACTGCAAGTAGTAATAAACATAAGTATTTCCCCCCCCTCTTTTTTTTTTCTTTCCCGTCCCCACCCCAGGTACCAGCCATCACATTAACTGCTAACATTATCTGGTTTGCCGACAACTTTCTGATTCAGAAGATACCAGCTGCTGCCAAACTTCTGGACAAGAAAAGTATTCATACAGTTAAAATGCAAAGGGAGAACTTTCTACAGCAGAAGGCACAGTCACTTACCAAGTACGCTTCCTAAATATCGCTTCATGGTGATGTTTGGCAAACGGCTTATAAACACATGGGTTTCTTTATTCCGGGTACTAGTATGTTGTTTAGTGTTGCTGAAAAAGTGTTGGTCAAAATGGATCTTTTTTTCATGTCATTCTTTCAGAAAACTGTGTATTATGTCACCAAAATAACAAAGTTCCTGGCAATTCTGAGTATTTGTTACAGTTATTTCTACTTCTGTACATTACACTTCCTTTTTTTTTTTTAAACTACTATGTAGTAACCTGAGCTGCTCTGTTTTCCATATAGAGCTTTCTGCTTTCTATGTGTAAGTTGCTAGTAGGCTTTTAGATGTCTTTTTCTCTGCTCAGTGATACTTTCTTTACAAGCATTTCTTTCTTCATGACTGTTCTAATTGCTTGCATAATGGTCTTTAAAATTATATGAAAAGGCTTCTCTTCTTTTGTGCTCTGCATGTAGTTTGCAGGTCACTTCCTTCTCTAAGTGCTTTCTAAAATATGTTTAAAGAGGAGTTGGGAGTCTTTCTACTTGTCATTCTTAGGAACAAGTGTGCTGCGCTGCATAGGGGGATAACAGGGCTAAGATTTCTCTTTATGTTGCAGACCAAAACAAGAAGGTGGAAAATAGGGTCTGTGGAATAGAAGTAAAAGCTGACACTTTGCAGGTCATCCTTAAACTGTGTATGCAAGGTGGCAGAACTAGGTTGGAGTTCTGCCAGCGGGAGGGGAAGGGGGTGGGAAGAAGCAACGCTTTATCTACGTGACCCTCTGGCACGTTATTTTTCAATACTGCCTTGTTTCTGTTTTAATCCATCTCTTCCTGGTTCGTGTCCTGTATTCACAGGAAAAGTCAAGAGCTCTGACTGAATTCTTCACTGGGCTTTAATTCCTGGATGGAGCATAATTGCACTGCTGCTTTGCTCTTGGGCAGTGGTACAAGTTATGCCTTGCAGCTCTTAATCTTCAGAAAAAGTTGCGGGGCGGGGAGTGAAGTCCAGGTATTCATGGACATTTTGAGGTTATTGTAATACGATGCAGATTTTGCATCTGCTGATTTGAATTCTTCATATAACTTTTTCTCGCGTTTTTCCAAGTTCTTGCATTGCCTTTGATAATTGGACTGTTGCCTTTAATACGAGCACTCTTTAAAGTGTAGGGTTTTTTAAGTCACAATCAGTGACCTGATTACATTCCTGCTAGAACTGCTACAATAAGTAGTGTTGCAGTGTCACAGTTCTGTATTTATTCTAATAAATAGCAGTTTTAAAAATGAACTCTATTTAAAAATTTAATTACAACTAGTGTAATCCAACCAGATTAACTTCTGGAGAATTATGTTATTTAAGAGCAGTCCAGTTTGGCATTGCTGTAATGACAAGTTGGTTTATATATATATTTAAAATACATATATAAACACTCAAAAATTCAAACTTGGAGGGGAAAAATTAGTGTAAGTGTAGGACTTTTTGTCTAGTGTTTAGAAGTGTTTTCTAGCAGTTTTATTTACTTTTTTAAAGAAGTGTAGTATATATACTGCTAAGAGGGACGTTTGTTCTCTTGAAAGATAAATGATTTTGAATCTTTGGTGTGTGTTTGTACAGATATAATTGGCAGACTAATCATTACAAATACAGAATTAAAATGTAAATTATATGATGTTCTGACACTTTTGGGAATGGAGAGTTATTACTTCGGGGACTGAAGATGTAATGTATTTCCCTTGGAAGAATTTAAGCTTTGGAAAGAGAAAAGAAAAACCTCATACTCTTACTTGAAGTGGGCAATGTTGTTTCCTTCCTTCTTCAGAGATATGCAGTCATACTATGTTTTTGTGAGCTCGTGGATGACAAAAATGGAATCTATCTTGTCAAAGGAGCAACGCATGAATAAATTTGCAGAAGATCTTTCTAACCGCTGCAATGTCTTCATCCAGGTGCGCAGTCTTTTAATGTAGTGATACAGCAAATGCTGCAGTGAACTGATGTTTTGGTGCAAGTTGTCAAACATAAAAAGAAATTGCAGAAGTTCTGTGATCATCAGTATGTTATTTTACAATGTGGGAAATCATCTAAAACTTTAAATGCCCTTTTAAGTAAATCTGTAAAAGGTTTTCCATAAGGTGTGTGGGGAAAGTGAATTGAGCTAAATAGTCAGGGGCTAAAATTTTGAATTTTTCTCTTGACTTAGGAAATCAAGAAAGCTTCATTTTCTCTGTAGTAAAGATTTTGGTTTTTTTTTCCTTTTGAGTCAGACATGAGGTACATAAGTCGGACTGAACCAGTGTCTAATTTAGTTTTATTTAGCACAGTACATACTTCCAGTAAAGGTTTTGTGTTGTTTCATTGTGCTTTGCCTAGTGATGGTACTTTGCAAGAATCTTATTACGTTCCGAGGCAGCTGGTTTTCTTTTGGCCTACTAACAGCGTGTAGTCTTAATGTAAGATGCATCTTATTTCTGAATTTATTTTTTGCTAGTTCTGTTACGTATCTATCTGCCTGACAGAAGCCTGATGAGAACAGGTGTGTGATAGAAGCATAATCCTGAACCTTCCATATCTAAAGACATACATGTACTAGGATCTGTGGGTTTTATATTTGAATTATCTGCTCTGTAGCAAACTGGGTTTCCTAGACCACTTGCCATCTTTTCCTAGTCTCCTTTTTTACTGTTACTGCTTTTCCTTTGAAATGAGTTGAATAACATCTTTGTCATGCTGTATGTAACCAACATGGTATTTAAAAGCTTAGCATATATTGATTTAGAAATGATTGCTTTTTTATTGTGGGATGGACACTTCTGTTTAGACAATGGAGAACTGTGTAAATACTGTCAGTGTATTTATTCTACAGAACTTGGAAGTTTTAGGGATTTATTTTCTTTTGTGAGAAGCTGTTTTTTGGGGGGATGGGATTTGTTTGGTGGGCTGGTTTACAATAGATCTGAAACTATTAGACCTTTGAGGTTGTGTGATTAATTCACTGACCTATGCTTAATTTGAATGTCTCTAGAAGAGGTTAATGATCAGGTGATCTAATGATTTGTAGGTAGTTTCATAATGTCTGCCCAATAGAAGGGTGTCGTTAAGCTTTGGGATCTCAGGTTTGTTTATTAGGTGGAGTGCTAGGTTCTGTAGTGTGAAGAGGTAAAAGTTAGTTCTGTAACGTATGAAAGAAAACGGAAGGACTTATTTAAATGAAACGTTGTGAAAAAAATTTTTTTTCCTCCCCCACTTTACTCATTTTATTTTTAGGGTTTTCTTTATGCATACAGTCTTAGCACCATCATTAAAACTACAATGAATCTCTACATGTCAATGCAAAAACCTATGACCAAAACCTCGGTGAAAGCTCTATGCAGGCTTGTAGAACTTCTGAAGGTAGGTCACTGGATAAAAACTGTTTATTTCATGTAGGCCTTTACAGACAACATTGATGAAGCATCACATATGACTATAACAACACATCCTTCCTTCTCGCCGCCCTCCCCAAAAAACCCCAAACCAAAACCAACACAACTGAGTGGGGACATGTTTTTATATGGCTTCTTGTTTTGGAGACTGGTTTTGGTTAGAGAGCAGGAGATTTGGAAGGCTGATTTATTTAACTTGAATCACCTTTCTTAGTTGGTATCACAGAGTGATTGAGGTTGGAGGGGACCTCTAGAGGGCATCTGGTTCAACCTCCCCCTGCTCAAGCATGGTGTTCTAGAGCTGATTGCCCAGGACCGTGTCCAGATGACTTGAATATTTCCAAGGATGGAGACTCCACACCTTCCCTGGACAATCAGCTTGTGCCAGTGCTTGGTCACTCTCACAGTAAGAAAGTGTTTCCTGACGTTCAGAGGGAACCTGCTACGTTTCAGTTTGTGCCCATTGCCTCTTGTCCTGTCACTGGGCACCTCTGAAAAGAGCCTGGCTCCATTGTGTTCGCATCCTCCCTTCAGCTATTTATGTACACTTATAAGATTCTGACCTCCGCAAGCCACCTATTCTTCAGGCTGAAAAGTTCCAGNCAGCTTGTGCCAGTGCTTGGTCACTCTCACAGTAAGAAAGTGTTTCCTGACGTTCAGAGGGAACCTGCTACGTTTCAGTTTGTGCCCATTGCCTCTTGTCCTGTCACTGGGCACCTCTGAAAAGAGCCTGGCTCCATTGTGTTCGCATCCTCCCTTCAGCTATTTATGTACACTTATAAGATTCTGACCTCCGCAAGCCACCTATTCTTCAGGCTGAAAAGTTCCAGCTCTTTCAGCCTTTCCTTGTATGTGAGGCGCCCCAGTCCCTTGATTATTTTCATGGTCCTTGGCTGGAGACTCTCCACTATGTCTGTGCTTCTCTTGTACTGAGGAGCTCAGAACTGGACCCAGTACTCCAGGTGTGGCCTTACCATTGCTAGCAGAGGGAAAGTATCACTTCCCTCAACCTGCTGGCAATACTTTGTCTAATGCAGCCAAAGATGCCGTTAGTCTCCTCTGTGGCAAGGGCACACGGCTGGCTCGCGTTCAACTTGGTGTCCACCAGGACCCCCCAGGTCCTTTTCTGCCAAGCTGTTTACCAGCTGGATGGATCCCAATATATATATATTGGTGTATGGGGTGGTTCCTCTGCAAGTGCAGGACTTTGCACTTCTCCTGGTACTTTTTCCAAAAGGAAAGCACTCTGTTTTGGGATAACTTCAGAAAGCAATATTGAACAGAGCTGGACTATTAAAAACAAAATCAAAACAAACAAAAAAAGAAACCCCAAAAACCCACAAGACTTATATCACAGTTTTAATTTTTTACACTCCTGAATGATTGTATTTTCTCAGTTTCTAAGCCTTAATTGCAATGGCTACTAACAGTGTATTACAAAGTGGAAAGGGTTTGTAATTGCAGTGTGGATGACTCTACCAGTGTAAAGGCAAATTCTAAAGGCAATAAATACCTGAACTGTTGTGTTTTGGCATTGGCTTTAGGCAATTGAACACATGTTTTACCGAAGAAGTATGGTTGTGGCAGATTCTGTGACGCACATTGCTCAGCATCTGCAATATCAGGCTCTTCACTCTATTTCTGTAGCCAAGGTATGTAATCCAAGTTCTAATATTAATCTTCCTAGCTAAGTGTTTAAAAAATAAATATTCATTTTAAATTGAAGTGGTTTTTCTTACTTTTGCAAAATCTGTAGTGTTGCTCTATTATAATCAACAGAGACATAAGCTTTCCAGTCACTCAGACCTTCACCCTAGAAACTACAGCATGGATGGCTACCTATTTTTGACAAAGAATGCGTCCTCTCTCCCTCTCAACTGCTGCATCTTTTGTCATGTTCCTCTAGTGTTCTTTATAGTTTTTATTTCTAGTGATTTTCACAAACTGACCTTTTCTTACCTGTTTTCCAATGCACATTCTTAAAGCAGCCTGTTATAGGTCTAAGCAAACAGGCTGTTACTTATTTCAATCTTTGTCTACTTTGCAAAACAGCAGTGGTTAATATATGATGGCTTACAGGAGTCTAATACAGGCATAAATTCACTATTTCTCTGTGGGGTAAAATGGCTTCTGATGGTGAGATACTGTTATATCTACATATTGTATCTCTCTATAAACAAGATCAGTTTACGCATCTTGCTTGTCAAACCTTGAATTTCTGAATTCAGAGCAAATGGGAAAATGAGATTTTAGCATACCTGTTCTGATCTGTTAGTGATTGTTTTATTCTTTCATCGCATCCAGTAGCAGAATTACAGAGGAGAGATACTACTGATATCAGTGCAGCTATTAAGTTTTCCTTTTATTTTTTTGTTTTGTATCTCTTCAGAGTTACACTGCTACTCACAAATACGTCTGTGACTTAAGCTTCTTAGCCAGGATACTTGGTTCCCTTCATTTGTTCATGCAAATGCTTTTGCACTTCATCTTGCCGATAAATTAGAATTTGTAGAGAATTGCAAGTTATTGTTATTACTGTGTTTATACATCTCCTGGCTGTTCAGCTGTAAACTGGATTTTGCTACCAACAACAGAGTGTCACTGATTAAAAAATAATTTTAAAAATTTAAATTACACGTACCTTAGAACTAAAATTGGCATGCAGTCATGTGCAGCTTGCACAGTATTTGTATACTATGTGACCTGACCCATGTTCAGGCCGAACGGCACATATTCGAAGTGTGTATATATAGGTCATGCTGCTGAATTGACAGAGTAAGTGAATCTGGATTCAGTTAGGTCTGTTCACAAAGTGTAATTTGTTTGCAGAAGTGCTCAGTTTATGACAAGTCCATAAGCTTTGGAAAGAAGAGGTAAAATATTGCTTTTGGACTTAAGTAACTTTTCTCTGAATTTCTGTGTCTCTGTGATCTAGAAAAGAGTAATTTCTGATAAAAAGTACAGTGAGCAACGCCTGGATGTCCTCTCTGCTTTGGTATTGGCTGAGAACACCCTCAATGGGCCAAGTACAAAACAGAGGCGACTAATTGTTTCCCTTGCACTAAGTGTGGGAACACAAATGGTAAGTGCCATGATTGTTCCAGACCTTTACTTGTGTGATGCAGTATCTTAAAAAGAAATATAATCTTGTCGTCTTTTTCTTTCTTTTTCTTTTTTCCTTCACTTGTACAGAAAACTTTTAAGGATGAAGAACTCATTCCTCTTCAGTTAGTTCTGAAAAAACTAGACTTGATCAGCGAACTTACAGAACGGTAAGCAGTAGCACATAATATATAGAGGGCAGTGTAGTGTCACAAGGGGAGCTGGATTTTTAACTGTGCAAATTGCAAAATCGGGTAGCTTCATGCGGGTGGTGATTTCTGCTTGTATTGTGGACTAGGGATGGACAGAAAGAATTCCAGAGCTAAGCTTGAAGCTTGCTGGTCTGTGGGCAAGTCGTATTTTACCTAACTGTTGCCAATTAGGTAATCCACTGTTCAGATTGTTTAGAAATTCTGTCACTTTCTAGGATGACTTGGCTTTATGTTAAGCTAAAGTCTTCCTCTTAACCCAAAACCAAAAGTTATGAGTTAATACCAGTCTCTTTGGGAGATCAGGCTGTTAGTTCACATGTGACACCGTGTTTTACCACTGCTGTAGTTTCAGTGGACACTCAAGTTCCATAATGTTGTCCACCTGAAAGCCAGGTGAATATCTGAGTTCCATGCATACTTTATGGAGAGAGAGAGACAAACTCCTTCAGTGGATGACTCATGGGATAAATTCCTGGGATAAGTGTACACAGGTTGCATCAGTAGAGGCCTGTTTCTTTTTTTTTTTTTTTTTAGTTTTGACTTACATGAGAAACTTAGAATATGCGTTTGGCGTCTAGGCTACTGATTGCATGCAATAAGAACATAATTATTTCAGATTTGGCTGTAATGTAAGTCTCTTTCAGAGACTGAGTAAACCTTTTTAAACCTTTTTTCTAAAGCATGTACTTTTTTCTTTTTTAATAAATAGCCTAGTGGAAAACAAGAAATAAAAAGTTCTTTATTGAAGAACTTTCTTTTGAAGGGCAATGCATCTGGATTGTTAAAGTAACTATATAAAAGTTAGGTTTGAAAAGCAGCTGTCTTTAATTTAAACACACTGAAATAAATATTACTGTGTTAGAAGAATGGCTGCTTCCAATTCCGTGTCTAATAAGTAATCTTGTATTCTAGAGTTCGAGCACAATGTGACTGTTGTTTCTTATACTGGCATCGAGCAGTCTTTCCAATCTATCTAGATGATGTGTATGAAAATGCAGTTGATTCTGCTAGACTGCATGTAAGTAAAATGTTAGCAACTTAGTTTAACAAGCCACTGTAGTGGGCGGGATTCCCAGGAAAGGATAAAGCTTAGATTGAAATTCAAGGAAAAAGTTAAAAAAAAAAAAAAGTAAAACCCAGGCAAAAGTCACTACTGAGGCAGAAATTTCTTCTCAGTCTGGAGGATATAAAAGCAATCTTTGTTCTAAATCTAATTCAAGTATATCTGTTAGATTGCTCTACAAGACTCAGGTTCTTATTGTTAGCACTGGGTCTCTGTGTGTCTGTCTATCTCTTTCTTCCTCTCTTCATTCTAAATTGAAATGAACACTTTTTGCTAGACTTGAACACTAAAAACCTTTGTTCCACATTGTGGTTACGAATTTTTAAAGCACTTATTGCTATGTTCAGTGATGTCGTATGGGATAGTTGTCCTGTAACTTTTTTGACACCCCTCCCCCCCCATCTCTCCTCCCTCTTTCAAGTATCAAATATTTGCTGCAGACATAAATCATGCTTTGTCATGCTAATCCTGATAAAAATCAATCATCTATTCTAGTATTGTGCATGTCATGGTCAATTGCAGTACTAAAATGAGTAAAGTGAAAATAATTTCAGATAATAATAGCTAATAATTATGACCTTTCAGTAAACATAGCAGTAGCAACTAAATGCTTCAGATGAACACACTAAGGACAGGAAATTTCAGTAGGATTTATAAAGTCTGTTTTTAATAAAAATGGGAAGACTAGTGGTTTTTGATTTGTTTGTTAGCTTTATTTTGATTTGTTTGTTAGCTTTGAACAGTGTTTGAGGTGCTGTTGACATGACTTAATCTGTTGGTTAAGCATAATAGTGGGGTTTTTTTCAGTATATGTTTAGTGCACTACGGGACTGTGTACCTTCTATGATGCATGCAAGACACTTGGAATCTTATGAGGTGCTTCTGGAATGCTATGACAAAGAAATCATGGAAGTGCTCAATGAGGTAATTTGTTGTGAATGGAAATTAAAGGCAACACTGTGCATGGAACGTCTAATAGGCCAGCTTCTATTGTACCAAACTCAATGTGATCTATAAAAATAGCAGAGACCTTTGAGATTAGTGTGAAGTATTTTAATAAATAAGAAAGTGTTCTCTGATTATTTAGGTTATTTTACAACAAGACTTGTTGTAAATGGTATCTGTTGGCTGGGAACGTGAAAATACTACACTCTAAATTACATAAGTTGGCAAAACCTCGGTGACAGATTTGACTATGCAGACAAAGGAGTGCTTTTTGTCAGATTAGCGTCTGCTTGTGTGAATGCTTAAAATAAGTACTCCTGTTCTTAGTATGTGTGCATGGCTTTTAGTAGTGAAGGCTCTGTAAATGTAGGTGGCCTCTTTAGTGAATTATTGTCTAGAATTACAAAGACTGTTTGACAGAAAATGTGAATTCAGATTTCCTAAGTCCTAGGTTTTAACCTTTGAACGACTCTTTGTTTGACTTGTTCAAACCCAAACATTACATATTCTGCAGAAAATCAGGCCAGATTGCTTATTACAAGACTCTCCCTCACTGACTTTGGTCTTATTATCTAGATAGCCCTAAGCCTGGTTCCTCTTAAGATGAGAAGTGAGAATACTTAAGTTTAAATTGGGTTAAACTCCTACATGGAAGTTTTAATCATGTACAGAATGGCATTAGGTGGCTAAACCTTTACCTTTTCTGAGCTGTGTAGCTTTTTCTTGCTATTGTCTACTAGGATAAAAACACAGGAATTAAATATCCATGTGGTTCCCAAGTATTGATTCTCTTAGACTTCTGTGGCCCTGCCAAAGCAAACCTGTCTTCTCTAAGTTTAACTAATCTTTTACGTCTCTCTGGAGAGAGATGTTGGTTCTGCTAACAGAGCATTGTAAGTGGATAGCAAACGTGACTTTTTTTTTTAACTTCCCCGAATAGCACTTGCTGGACAAATTATGTAAAGAGATAGAAAAGGACCTGCGCTTATCAGTTCATACACATCTAAAACTGGATGACAGAAATCCCTTCAGAGTTGGTATGAAGGATCTAGCTCACTTCTTCTTTCTGAACCCAATACGTTTTTTCAATCGATTCATTGACATAAAAGGTGAGGAGTTACACATTTTCTTGATTCCATTACTTTCATTTCGGTTACACTTTGGCTTAGTATATCTTTTCACTTCTTTCCACACTTCCCTAGCTAAATAGGTAGTATTATTTTAGTTTATCTCTTTATGTGTTTACAGCATATGTAACTCACTATTTGGACAAGACCTTCTACAACTTAACGACTGTAGCTCTTCATGACTGGGCCACCTACAGTGAAATGAGAAACCTAGCAACTCAGCGCTATGGTTTAAGTATGACTGAAGCACATCTTCCCAGCCAGACTCTGGAACAGGTACAGTGCCCACAGGATATGAATATAATTCGTTCACTGTCATGCTAGCTATTCAAAGGACTGAGTTGTTGAAATGAAAGTAAGCAAGAGTTAAAGAACTGTTTGGAAAAAATGAGAATGAAAGGCCACTGACCTCTGAGACAGGATCTTTATCTACCTTTGGAAATAACACAGAGATCAGTTAATTTCATGTTGGATTTGTGGGGTATCATTCATTTTTCAAAATAAGATTTAATAAAATGAAATTGGGTATACGAAGTCAGAGAATGTTTTCTTGAAAATTCAGTACCAGCAATTTGGCAAGCAATATATCTGGAATACAAGTCTGGAATGATCTTTGAATGATGGTGTTTTTTCCCTGGTTTATTGCTTGCTTCTCAGGAGGTTCTGCTTAGTGATCATCAAAAGAAACTCACAGGCTGGACGTTGAGGACTTCGGGGCATCTGTGCTTAGCTTAATAAGGGAGTGACTCAGAGCCTCCTAGAAACTGCTAAACGTTCTTACATATAGATTACAGTTGTAATTTCATCAAGTTAATGATGAAGGCCTTCACTGTTACAGGGTCAGTGCAAAAGAAATACAACTTGCGTATTTCTGAAGACTTTCCTTCAAGAGTTTTGGTATCTGGGATTTTTTTGGCAGTAAGCTTCATTCCCTCACTTGGGTTAGCACATTGGTGAAAGCCTTAGAAATACAGCCTCTTCTTTCTCATGTTCGTGGTGGCTGTATCTTCCTCAGTTGAAAGAGGTTGTAGAACTAACAACTGTCGCTGCTTCTTGGTACGAAAGGATTAGTTTCTGTTTCTGGCTTTGGCTTTCTATTGGCAGTATTTGTCCATCAGATTGTTATAAAGAATTAAATAACTTCACAACATTGGTTTCGTAACATTCATTCTGACATGAGCTTTACTTCAAAACAAAGACACCCCACACTCCATTTCCCCCCCCTCACCCCCAGCAAAATCCTGATAAAACCCTTGGCATAACTGGAAATATAGTGTCTAGATTAAACAGCATCCTTTCTATGCACAGTGATGCTAAAGGGACTCCTTCAAGCAAAACAATTGTAGAACTTACATTGCAAATACGAGACTTCAGTCTTCTAGACAGGTTGGGCAAAACGAGATCAAAAAGTAGCTAGTTGCTTCTGTTTCAGTAGAAATCTATGTGGCTATAGAAATCTCTGAGGCAAGATTCCATTTTCTGGAATCTGAAAACAGACAAATCTCAATTTTTTTTTTTTTTTTTTTCTTCAATTGGGGCTTGTGGAATAGACTGGAGGATTCCTTACTTTCAGGGGAAGCTGGAAAAAATCAGGCAGAAGTGTAAACATTAAAATGTGAGCTGACCTTTTCTCTCCTCTAAGCATTATGTTACAGACACTGAACAAAAATTGTTAAGCGATTCTTCACTTTGTAAAGCAAAAACAATGCTTTCTGAAATGCTTTCAAGTAACTACAGTGATAGTATTTGTGCACCTTCTTGGTTAGGCACGTCAGTAGTTCTTGAGAATTTTTAACTTAATAGTTCTCAATGGATAATATTGTTTCAGGGCCTGGATGTTTTGGAAATCATGAGAAATATTCATGTTTTTGTATCCCGCTACCTCTACAATCTGAATAATCAGGTAAGGTATATCTCATACTTTTTCCTGGATTTGGCTCTGATTTGAAGGGATTGAGAAGTGCAGAGTAGTGTGTGAGAAATACCCAAGATGAACATATGTAATAACAAGCTGTAAAACAGCTGTCGCTGATCTAGAAAAACATCTTTGGGGGTGCTGTAGATAGGGCTCGGGGAATGTTCTCTAAGCATATTTTGAGTGTGGCATACCAGTAGGATCACTCTGTGTCAAATACTCCACTGAAACTAAGAGAAGGCAGCAGGGATAGTTGGCTGCTATATAATGACATAACTAAGTACATGATGTTTTCCACTTGAAAAAAGGGTATCTGAAAATGGGTTAATAGAGAGCTGAAGCAGTGAATGACATGGAGAACATGTATAGGGAAGAACCCTTTGTGGCTTCTCACAACGTGAGCATGAGGGTCCCACTACAAAATTGAATGGCTTCCTTAAAGAAAAGGAAGTACTTTTTCTCATAGCACACAATTCAGTGATGGAACTCATTGCCATGGTATGTAGTGGGGCCAAAAATACAAATAGGTGCTGGAAGAGTTTAGACCAATTAATGTAGGATATAGTCTCAATAAATACCAGAGTTTGGGTGCAACATCCACCTTGGAATTGTTGAGTCTCCACTTCGCAGAAAGAGGAAGAACCTACCAGATAAAGTTCACTGTATGCATATCCTTGTTTTCTTGATTCTTTCCCTAACCACTGGTTTATTAGCTGCTGTAAGAAACAGGATATGGGCTACTTAGATTGATGACTTATCTCAGAGTCAGTTTTGGGTAAATATTTTTTTCTTTTTTTTTCCCCCTCTTGCTTCCCAGATCTTCATTGAAAGAACAAGTAATAACAAACACTTGAACACGATCAATATCCGTCATATTGCTAATTCAATTCGAACTCACGGAACAGGAATCATGAACACAACAGTGAGTAGTTTTTGCACTGCTGTTAGTAATTTTCTTTAATAGTGTACAAAAGCATCCAAACTCTTGTGTCTCCTAATGGTTTATTTGGTTTTGCAGTTTTAATAATGCAATAATAATGTTCATTGTGTATTAATAAAAATTGGTTCTTGGATGCAACACAGATCCATATCATAAAATGTCCCAGGAGTTATGCCACTTCCATTTGTTACATGAAAGTTAATGAAGAGATCTAAAACCACGTCAAATAAGATACAGATGCTCTGGTGGGACTCTGAATTTCAATAAAGATAAATAATATTTACCAAATTAGCATAGTGGAATATTTTTATTTCTAAGCTGCCTGCACAATTTAGTATGCTCTTAAGGTTCTGCTTATTGACACTTAACTGCAGCAAAGGTACCTGCCTACTAAAGCATAGTCTTGAAAAAATGCGATGTTAACTTTTTGAATTCCTCTTGTAATTGTTAAACTGCAAAGCTGATGTTTCTTAGCTTGTGAAATAAAAGCTGCAGATCTCTGGTAATTTATTGGAAGACTGATTTCTTACTGCAATGCTTTTAATGATGTCTGTAGTGTAGGTGGTTATTTTAATGAGTCGAAGCCATTTACCCCTTTGCAAGGTAAATAAGGGCACTTCCCGTGGCTTCCTTACTGCAGCAGGAATTTATCATTGTGGTTCTCGCATTTGGCACTGTATCCAAACCTGTTTTCAGATTGGTGCTTTCCAATCTGCTGCTCAACTTCTTTCTTCCTCTTTGCTGCTTTTTCCCCCCTACCTGGCCTTATAGAAAAAACCAAGCCAAGCCAAAAAAAACCCCCAAAAACCCCAGAACAAAACCAAACTCGCTGAAATATTAAACCCACTCTCAAGTTTCATTACTTTAAAAGTGGAAATTACTAGAAAAATACAGTTTTCATGATTTCTTGTGCTTTTGGAAATAATTTCCATTGCACTACTCTTCTGAGAGTGGGGATTTCAGTTACTCAAAAAAGTGCTGTTATGTTATTTCTTGGTGATCTAGATTTATTCACTTCTGATTGTAGTTAAAGTTGTTTATGCAGACATGAGAAGTAATTGAGATGTGTGGGACTGAAGCACGCTTCCACCCTATGGGAGAGTGTTTTAGAAAACTTTGAGGAAGTGGAAAGGTGGGTCAGGAGGGTTATGCAAATTCCACAGCTTGACTGAGGAAGTTGAGCTTGTCTGCCCTTTTCAACTTGAAATGATTGTATTGCTTCAAAAGGGCAGTTACAGGATATTCCAGACATAAACTAATGGCTGTGTAGGGCAGGTCATTGAACTGAAATAGCTAACTTGTCCCTTGGTCCCTGTGCCCTTCCTGGCAGAGAGTAGGCCTTCCAGGAGAAGAGTTTTATTTATTCTTTTAAACCAGTGAAATTAAAATGGTAAATGGAGAATAGCAAATTGAAGTAAACTGAATAGAAGGTTCCGTATAAAGTTACTCAAGAATCTGTTGAAAATGGATTGCTAGATATACTTGTTACTTTGCTAACTTTCTTGATTTGACTATTTCTTTTTCTTCTAGGTAAACTTCACTTACCAATTTTTAAGGAAAAAGTTTTATATTTTTAGCCAGTTCATGTATGATGAACATATCAAATCGAGACTTATCAAAGACATCAGATTCTTCAGGGAAGTTAAGGATCAAAATGATCACAAGGTATAGTACTGCTATAAGAACTGCTACTTTCATGTGACTGAAGGGGCACCAAACCATAACATACTATTTAAATGGGTATCTCCAGACGCAGTGACAGCTTTTGTCCTAGCAAAATGCAGTGTTACAATTGTCTGTATTCAGGATGGTTTTGTTTCATTTTGGCTGCTCTGTAAATATGGGGTTGGCTAAAATCATTCTCTCAGTGAGTCAATTGGTGGTTCTGAACTTGTGTTCCAAATCATGCTTAACAGCATGTCAGTTTTGAGTAATAAGATTATTCAAACTGAATCTGGAATGATGTGAATGTGTAGCACTTATTCGAGTATGTCAAGATTTGGGGACTAGGATCTGATTTTTTTTCCATGCTGGAAAACTGATTTCTCAAAAATGTGAGATAGTGTATTTAGTAAAATAGCCTGCCAGCTTCTTTGTATGTCGAGTGCTTTTTTCTTTTAGGAATACTTTCTCATTCACAGTGATGCTTCTGTTTCACTTCTCAGCTCACAGAAGTGACTTAGATCACAAAAGTAATTTGACTAATATAGACAGGCAGGTGTATAATTCATTTAAAAAAAATTTTAAAAAGCTGCAGATGTGAAGTAGGAATACATTGCAAATAGAATTGTATTGACATGATGAAAAAAAATTTAAGGGTAGGTATTATTACAAATTATTCTAAAATATTTTTCTAGTATCCCTTTGAAAGAGCAGATAAATTCAACCGCGGCATCAGAAAACTTGGAATAACCCCGGATGGCCAGAGCTATCTTGACCAGTTCAGACAACTCATAAGTCAAATTGGTAAGAAATGCTGTTTAAGACAATGTTATAAATGATATTAAATGGAAGAGATCTTCATAGTCTAGTTACTGAACTTTTAGTTCAGGCTAAAACTAGGTTTAACTCCAGTCAGATGAAAAGTGCCCCATGTGAAATAAATACTCTTGTCTAATTACACAGAAATGGCCCTTCAGTGTCTTAATCTAAAATATAGCTACAGCTTGCATAGATGCCTGTTCTCTTTTAAGTTCTTCTTTACTTTATGTTATAGAACTGACTTTTATCCAGATTGAGTGTTTTCCAGTTAAAAAAAGAGTACATTTAAGTTCATGGCTGCATGACACTACAATGGTATTTTCAGCCATTGATGCTGTCAATGTGCAGGACTAATCTGAACTTGCAAGTGTTCAATGTGCCCAGTGGAAAGAGTTTGTACTGTTTGGCCCTTATGCTATCATGAAAGTGAACCCAGCCTTGGGTTCACCCAGCCTACATGATGTATTTGTGTTTTATTTCTCTACATAGACTTTTGATACCAAGGTTCAATGTAACTTTTTAAACTTGGCTTTCAGAACAGTTTGTTTGTCAAAACTGTATGTCAACTTTAACATACATCTCAGAGCTTATAGGAGTTATGAAGACTGTGTGTGTACGTTTAAATAATTAGAAATTACTTCCTTGATTTTTGTTGTGTTGTTTTTTAAAGGCAATGCTATGGGTTATGTACGAATGATAAGATCTGGTGGACTTCACTGCTGTAGTAGTGCAATAAGGTACTTCCACAAATATTTCATTTTTCTGTTGCTCCTTCTCATTCCTTTGCTCCCTATTTATGCTGATATTCCCTGCGTTCTTACTGATCCCCCGTAAATTTTGATTGAAAAGATCCATTTTTATGCCTTCATTGAAGTGGAATTATCAAAACCAGTGCTCGAATTCAGAACTGTACAATTGCTGCCATAAAACATCAAAAATCTAACAAATTCTATGGGAAAACACTGCAAAAGAATTAATAGAGTGTAGGTCTAAGTCATTAGTCCTTAATTGAAGTCAGTAATTCCTGATGTTAATCACTTCAAGAGGGTGTGTTAAGGAAAAACAGTACAAGCCTTGAGGAACTTGGAAAAAACGTTTCTTTGATGCTTCTTTCTGTATGGATGTGTTTATATAAGGCCATTAAAACATAGTGACTTTTACATACAAAGAAATAGTTTTCTTGCAAATAGCAGTAAATTTATAGTTATCAAGTACAGCAAGTGCTAGAGGGAGTAGATGGTATGATATAACTTTAAGTAGTTCAAGCCCAGAAGACTAAATGAACTAAATCCTAAATTATGGCAGATACTTAAGTGAACAAAGACAGTTGAACGTAATACTGACAAACAGTAAGTTTTCAGGTTTGTTCCTGATCTGGAAGATATCGTTAACTTTGAAGAGCTGGTGAAAGAAGAAGGACTCTCGGAAGAAACACAAAAAGCAGCCAGGTACCCTAACAATCATGCCTTTGAGGTCTGGGGCAGGGATGGGATGAGACAATTGTAATTTTAAAGTTGTAAATGCAGCTGTTAGTTGCATTTTTGTGTGTGCATGTGTTAAAAGTTCAACTAATTTTACCCAAAAATATTTGCTGCTCTTAAAAGCAGAGAAAATAGAAGCAGTTGTTTTAAAAATGCTGAACATGATGTGGCATTTTGGGAAGTTCAGATTGGACATTAGGAAAAAGCTCTTCACTGAGAGGGTGGTTGGTCACTGGAACAGGCTCCCCAGGGAAATGGTCATAGCACCAAGCCTGCTAGAGTTCGAGGAGCATCTGGATGATGCTTGTAGTCATAAAGTCCTACAAGGAGCACAAAGTTGGACTTAGTGATCCTATGGGTCCCTCCCAACTTGAGATATTCTGTGATTCTATGATTTGTCTTAATAGACTGTTAGACCCTGATTTCTTGATAAAATCCTTGTGGTTTAAAGGCTAACAAGCTTCCTTGCCACGTGTCTGACATCTACTTTTAGAGTGTTCAGGGCCGTAGGAAAGTATTCATAAACCTTTTTTGAGGAAATTGAATCAAGAAACATAATTCTAAGTGGCTGTAGAGGTAGGCTGTAATCTTGGACACTCTGGTTATACTGGATTGTAGGTGCTGCCATAGGGTGAAGAGAGGTTTGTTACCCTGAAGGGTGAATAAGCAAGGAAACTTCTTGCAAAAACCAGGTAACACGTTGCTTATCCTTTGCAGGCAGTTGGACTCTGTCCTCAGTGACCTCACACGTAACTTTGCTGAAGGAACGGAGTACTTCAAAATGCTTGTGGATGTATTCGCTCCTGAATTCCGCAGTCCAAAGAATATGCATTTGCGGAACTTCTACATAATTGTTCCGCCACTGGTTAGTATTTGCACTGTGTGTACTAATACTTATTTTTAAAAAATGTAGCAGATCAGGTTTGGGTTTAAATATTTCGTATTAGGCTCTTGATTATCACGTTCTACTTTCTTTAGCTTGGAGCGTGCCTTTGATAACTGTCCAAAGCCATGTTTTTCTTTGTCTACATCAATTCGTATACTAGCACTCAAAAGGTAACTTAAAAATTTTATTTTCCTCCTTTTTGAATTATATTTGGAGAAGCCAAGATGAAAAAAGAGGAATTGGAACAGCAAGGATGAAGGGAGTTTAAAACCATGTTCTTTAGCTCTGTTGTGTGTGCTTTTTATGCATCACATTAGGTATCTTCAGGCTCTTCTAATGTCGTGATCTAATGCCGTACAACTGGGACATCCCCTGTTGTGATTGGACCTGCTTTTGCTAATGAGCTTTGTTTTAGAAAGAGTCCCAGTGAACTGAGGTGATGTACACTTGAGTGCAGCATTCTAGGCATCTAGAAGCAGTTCAGTTTGAAGACCTAAATGATCTAAACAGATGCATGCATAACATCCCATTTTAGAAACTACTTTTGGAATGTTGATGAGCCATAAACGTTAAGACTGAGAGGGCTGGTATGCGATGGTGAGGGAAAGGAAAGGCTCAAGACAGACTTTTGTTCTTTTTCCTTCCTGTTTGTGGAGTTTTTTCTGCTAAATACAGTTTCAGGAATGTATCGTCCATTTTGGTTTTAAAAAGGAATTTCAGCGTAGTTAAATTTGAAACTGCCATAAGGTTTTGAGAAGCACATTTCCATGTCTTGAGTAATTATTGCGTACAGACACGTGCCCATTGCTCGGTATTACTACCTGGATCTATAGTTCAACATCATTGTGAATGTAAGACTATTTAAATATTTTTACTGTATGCTAAATAGAGTGAAATAACGCACTAATATCTGTAAGCTTTCCAGGAACCTGGTCTATTTTAATTATCCTTTACTTGTTTACATGTTTACCTTTAGTAATTACCAAGAGAATGCAAAGTAATAGAGTCAGACAAGAACAGCGAAGATGAAGACATACCCTTAGTTTTTCACTTAAGCACATGCTAATGTTTTCCAAAGCTTAACTTGCTTTCTTCCCAAAAAATCTAAAAAAGGGACAAGCTTTCATACAAAAACACCTAATGATGGGAGACACAATTAGCATAGTTTTGGGCATAGAATTATATTTGTAGGTAACAGCATGCGGGTACCTTTGAGAATTTGTAAGTCTCTCTTGATGATTCCAAGGCAGCTTTTCACCCTTTCAGACCCTCAATTTTGTAGAGCATTCAATCAGTTGCAAGGAGAAATTGAATAAGAAGAACAAAAGTGGAGCAGCTTTCACTGATGATGGGTTTGCCATGGGTAAGTTTCAGTATGCTGACTAGCCTTTGGGTAAGCCAAACTAACGGATATTTGCAAGAAAAGTTTTGTTTATATTTTGTGTGTTCCTGTAATTAAAAAAATCCAGAACTTAAATCTGAGTTGTCGCTGTTGTTTTGTTGAGAATCAGGCATCAATTAGCTGAGTATGGGAGCAGACAGTTTTATTGTATGTTGATGCTCCCCAACTTCTTTCAAAGCTTGCAGATCTCAGCAGATGAGAAGGTATGCAGGTCTTTGGATAAGTTAGGAGGGTTTCAAAAATTGAAACTTGCTCTTTATTATGATTTTATTTCCTGTTAGACTTAATTGTAAATTAATTGCAATTTAAATTTTAATTGTGTGGGAATTATCAATTTAGGCTGATCCATTAAAGACATGCACAAAACGTTTCACAAATTACATGCTGACTTTGGTACGTCGTTTGTTAATGACTATAGGTGTGGCTTACATTCTGAAGCTTTTGGATCAGTACCAGGAGTTTGATTCTCTGCACTGGTTCCAGTCTGTTCGAGAGAAGTACGTGAAGGAAATAAGAGCAGTAGCTAAGCAACAGAACGTGCAGTCCACTAATCAAGATGAAAAACTACTACAAACTATGAACCTGACCCACAAGCGACTGGAAGTTTGTTTACAGGTATAGCGTGGGTCTAGTTATCTGTTCTGCATTGAGTTCTTCACTTAACCATCACAATTCAGGGATCTGTTTGCTGATGGAGCTTATCAAGAGCAGAAACCATAGAGCATTGTCTACAGCAGCAATGCAAAAAGAGTACGGAGACTTGAGGTGTATGATCCGAAGGCTGTGTCTGAAGTGTTTGTAATACTTGAGTGAGTCAGGAACTTGACGTGATTGATCAGAAGTCTTTGTCCCATGGAGTTTCAAATCTAATGCAACTAAAACCTGAATGCTTAAATAGAGAATTATTTTTTTGGTCAAATTTTTTGAAACAAAGATTTTTACATAACGCTCTGAACCCTGAGAGTTGCTTAGGGTGTTAATTCTGGGTTGCTAAGTCAAATGATGCACCGGCTGTCAAATAGAGGAAAGCTGCATTTGAATTTAGAAGCATAGCAGTTCAGGTTTCACCTGTGGTGTAAATGCGTGCTCCTTCCGTGCCCCCTGCCTCTTCATTTGAGGAAGCCATGGGACAAAGCTGTAGGTGCCTATTTATAAATAGTCCATTATTACATTCCGTAAAAGCACTGCTGTTGTTGAAATAGATAAAGCCCTGTATATCCCCATGACTCCCACGAGTGTGTCCTATGTTTGGTTCTCTACTGTTGTAAAAACCACATCACTGAACCCTGTTGAGAAACTGATCAAGCTTGTGGTCATTTAAATTATTGCCTTGCATGACTTTCCGTGGGCAAGTTGCTCCAAATTGTCATTGGTGCTACAAACCTCATTTTCAGCCTCTGCGGATCAGTGACAGGTTTATTGCACTGGTGCTGCTTTTCTTAAATTGCCCTTTAAAGTTTTTGGATGGCATTTGCTTTTTAAAATGCATGTGAACAAGGTATGAAGGGAGGAAGATCTTCAAAAGCATTTAAGTGATTTAGATATTGAAAGCTAGTTGCCTTAGATGCTTCTGAAAAATCCCATTTATATCTGTCTACAAATTCATTCTTGTGGTAGACTGACACTTCTCTTCTGTATCTTTTCCCTTAGGAATTTGAACTCCTCTATTTCTCACTGAGTAGTGCAAGAATTTTTTTCAGAGCAGATAAAACTGCAGCAGAAGAAAACCAGGAAAAGAAAGAAAAAGAAGGTGAGTGAATTCTATGTGTAGAACGTTTTGACTCCTGAGAGAGTGTGCCTTAGTAGGGAAAGTGCTTTTTTTTTTTTTTTGTTTTTTCCATAGCTGCTTTCTTGCTAGTGGGTTGATTCAGTATCCCAGAAAATTTTATGGGGTCAAGAATAATTGAGGAGTCAAGAAAAGCTCACAGAGGCTGCCTTTGGAATGTGTGAATTTCAAGCTGGACTTCTGGGGGTGAGGGGGGATGACCACAAAAAACCCCAACCAACCCATGAAATCCGGGAAAGGGAGAATTGCATACTTGCAGTAATACTAAATTCAATAACTTCAGCATCATACTTACCCACTCAATTACCAGTTTTGACAATGACAGCTTTGTCTGGACAACCTTCGCTGGTGTGAAGCAAACTGGTGTTTTTCACCTGTTGTTTACCAGCTGTTTTCCAGCATATCTGTGCAGATACAATATGTGACTTTCAGGTGCCTGTGATATGTTCTGGTGTACCATTGAATTATATTCAAAGGGCAAGATCTTAATTTGTGGTATGGTTGCTTGACTAGGTAACATGGGTATTTTGTGATTTATATTCATGCTTATCTATTCTCCCTCATGAATTCTGGAAGATTCTGTTCAGTATGGGAAAACTCTTTTCAAAGAAATGAAATGCTCCCAAGGATTAAGATACAGAAGTGCAGTTCAGTCATGAGTCACTTAAAAACTCAGATAGCAGTGTATTAAAAATGAAATTGAGAAACAATTTTCCGTTGTAGTTCTGACAGACACAAGTGACCCGTGAGATTACAGCTGCTGAGCTAAAGATGAGTTTTCTTATGTACTAGGAAAACAGTTTGCGAAGAAAGAAGTCTTTTAGCATGAATTTATATTTGATCATATTCAGTGGTTGCTTAAATAATTGTTCAACTCAAAAAACAAACAAACAAAAAAACCCCATCCAAAAAACCAAACCCCAACTATACAAGCATTGCGACAAGTAAGAATAGACTTACTACCCTAGCTTCTTTAGGAGAGCATTCTGTAGTGCATCAGTTAATTATATTTTAGGTTAAATATTCACTGTTGTGATACAGGTTCGGTTGCCTGAAGAATGTGTTTTATGGTGAGAAAAGCTTGAAATGTATGCCAGGGTGAAAAGCTTTGAACATGGTGATATCTTTTGCTTTTTACTGTAATATTTGGACTCGGACTCTGCAAAATGTGTGAGCGTGTATATGTGATCTTTACACAAGTTCTACTGGTTGAAAAAGCTTTTCACCTCAAATACAGATTTCTTCATAGGGCCGGGACCCTTTGTGCTGCAAGGTCAGTTTGCGTATGCTGACCGTGGTGTATCAAGTGTGTTATGACATCAGCATAATCTATATGTTAAGACTTCGGTTTCACTGCCCTGAATAAAATGTTAAACATGATCCATGTCTTTATTTTTTATTTTTGTAGAAGAATCTGTTAAAGCAAGCAGCGGAGATCTTTCCAACTCTACGCCTGCAGATCCTGTTGTGAAATGATGTGGCTGGTATGGGTGATGATTACTCAAATAATTCGTGTTCTTGTCGTTATCAGTAACACTTAGTAGGGGTAAAAGCTTTTCTTCACTTGCTCTGTTAAACCCAAAAGAAAATGTACAGTAGTATACTAGCATCCAGTGAGGCTAGGTCTATGTTGGTCTGTATTTCCTGTAGAAACTCCTATTTTTCAGGAGTTTACATTATTTATAGCACTTTCTTTAGACGGAAAATAATTATATAAAATGTTGACCTTGGAGGTAGCTACTTTAAAGTACAGACAAAAAAAAAAACCCTTACTAATTTTTAGATGCATTTTTGCATCTCTAACATAGCATTTACAAAAAAAAAGTAAAGACTCATAGACCATTGGTCTAAGACTTGAACTGGTGCATCTCTTCAACCAGGAAAAAAAAAATTGAATGACGATATTGTGCATTATCTGTTGTCCAAAACCTATTTCAGACATGTTTGTATGCAGTCCTGTTGTATTTAATGCAGTCACAGATTACACTGTAGGTGTAACAGTGTACGTTGTGAATATGTTAAAGCTATTACACAAAATGAAAATCCTTGTTAATGCTTTATTCCCCAAACCTCACTATTACTATAGATCCTATTTGCACTGTGGGAGCTTAGGATCCTGTCAGCCATTTGTTTCCCCCCGCTGTCTTTTCCCCCGTATCAGAAAGTGGGAAAACCAGAAAAGTTAACGTAATAAATTACTTCTCATTTCATACCGAAGGTCTGATTTGCATCTACAGAAGTAAGGAAATCCAGAGCCAAGACAGAACCACAATCAGCTCTTCCTTTTATGACCAGACACTGTGGGATGGGTGTCTGTAACTATTAAGTGATCTTACACTTCATGAATATGTTGTGCCTAACCGCAAGTTTCAGCCTCAGTTCTGTATTTCCTAGCCTTTGTAGGTCTGTTGTACCGTCTGTGTTGTTCATACAGTCTTACATGCCTGATTATTAACAATAATTGCACTGCAGGCTTCAGAAGCTGCTGAACACTGTGAGAACTCTGTGTAAATATAACATCCGTCAATGCCTGCAAGTAGAGGTTCTAGACTGTGCAAGAGTTACTCAGATTCCTAACTTAAGTAGCTAGACTTAGCTGAAAAGTGAACACTGCTTTCATTAAAAGATAGAGTTGTGTTTTAATCTCCCAGAATATAAAACACTTTGAGGTCTTACTAATGAGAATAAAATAGTCAGTCCAACTGAGAATTACTTTGGGGGGTTTTTTTGGCACTCTCTGCTGTATTTTTAGACCATACTTGCCAGCTTCTTTCATCTCTTCTAATTACAAAGAAGGTAACTTTTTTAATGGTTCAAATTGTTCCACCCACCCCTGGGTCATTGGTTAAGACAATTCCTGACATACTTCTGGTTCGCCCTTTCCTGCCAGTCACTTACGCATTCAGAAAGCTGGGACAAATGTTTTGTTGCAACTGGAAAGACCAGACTGATACGGAAGTCCTTTTGGTTGGTTCTGAAAACATGACACAGAAGCTTCATGGACTGTTTGAATCAGCTGGGCTCATTAAAAGTTTTTACTTTTAATTCATTATAACTGCAGAGACTGCCCTAAAGAATGCTGCATTACTTGATTTATATTTTTGCTTTTTTTATTTTGATAATTTTTTTTTGCAATTTGTGTACTTTTTTTTTTTTGACCAAATTGTGCCCGCACTGAACATTCAGTAGCGCTGCTGAGATCAGCATTCCTGCTGCTGCTGCTAATTTCCATACTCTTGCAATCGCAATGTACGTATTTCCATATTCCTGTCTCATCCAGAGTCACGCAAGTTCTTGGCTTGGAGCAGCCAAGCGCTACATTTCCTGCTTCCACAGCAACTGCAGAACCACGTCCAGATGGTGTTCGTTTCCCCGAGGATGGAGTTGCTAGGTAGCTCTGTACAGTCAAGGCATTACCCGTGTTCTAATAAAATCTGCCCATGTATTTTCCCTTCTCCTGTTTTTTTGGAAAGTCACTATCTGGGATAGGTAATACTTGGCAGTTGAACATTTATGTACATTTTCTTAATGGATGGTGGTTCTGTGGTTCTGGTGCTGGAAGTGCTATAGGAAAGACATACGCCTATTTTTATAGAACC
The DNA here is from genome assembly GCA_013398295.1 of Chionis minor. Lineage (NCBI taxonomy): Eukaryota > Metazoa > Chordata > Aves > Charadriiformes > Chionidae > Chionis > Chionis minor. The sequence goes on along the minus strand of VZSF01002600.1, from coordinate 83,890 downwards.
CTGTTTAATCTGGGAGACCTGAATGTATACTATATGTGGCAAAAATATATACATACATAAATATGTACAGTGATAATAGAGCTATTCTTGCTAATACAGGATTGTAGTTTATATTTCCATCTTTCTTTTTGTCATGTAGCAGCATAGATATGCAGAAAGCTTTTCTCATCTGAAATACAAGGTGGGTCCTGGATTTGGATGTCACACCCCCCCCTCTGTCAGTTGCATTAAGCCTTTTTTCCCCCCTCGCAAGGATCTGGAAGGGGTGCAAAATTCTCGCTGTGGTGCTACTGCTCTTTTCTTTGCTCTTGCCCTCCTGTTCCGATTACAGGAACAAAATGGACCCTAACTGGTTGGCTGGAGACGAGACGATGGAGCCAAAACAAACAGCCCCCCCCCCCCCCCCCAAACTAAACCAAATGTGCTTGCTTAAAATTCCCAGAGGTGATAAAGGACAGTGAGGATGATGAGTTTGCTGCAGGGATGTAGAACAGATCTCTAGGGGTTTTTTTTTCCCTTTGTGTCAGGGGCAGAACAGGCTGAAGGCCAGGTCTCTCTCCGGAAGGCAGCTGCCACCACTGCGCTCCGTGTTCACACTTGGGACAAGGCTGTTGCAGCTCCAAGTGGTAGCGGCTGCTCCTCCAGGGGTCTTGCAGCCCGCTCCTGGTATGTGCTGTGCCCTTTTATGCTGGAAGCCAGGGGCCTGCCTTGCCCTTCCTCCCTGTGGCACCGCACTGCGGGAGCAGCCACCCCCCTTTGAGCCCCAAAATCAAAAGGCATTTGCAGTGGCCAGTGTTAAGTGATATCCCCGGCAGCAACCAGCTGGTGGTGGCTTCCCTGGGGAGTGCAGGGCTGGCGCCGAGGGGTCCTGAGGTGGTCTGTAATCAGAAGTAAATTTGAGTTTTCATCTGGTGTCCATCAACAACAGCTGTTTTCAGCTTCTCAGGTACAAAGGACCAAATGTAACACTTTGTTTCCTAACTCATTGTACAAAAGGGTATTTTGTTACCTCAGTCTCTTTGGTTTGTGAGTAGAGAACATGATGTACATAAAACTGTGTTAATAAATGCAATTTTGAGAACCTCATTCTTAGTGTCTTCAGTAACATTATGTCAGCAGGCATTAAGTTTTTTTAATAAGACAGCTTCAACTTTTATTTGTGAAGAAGTTTTTCTGTCAGTTACTAACAGTTTTCTTCCATGGTTCTTTTAAAACATTCAACAACCAGCTAAATTGAATTTACTCCGTGTCAGACACTTGCAAACTGGGATCTTTCAGATGCTGCAGCACAGATTCTGCTAACAGAAAAGCTAGTTACCTAGTAAGTGATTGAGAAGAGTTAAATTAAGTTTGAGAAATTTCTGCCATTTGTTCCATTTACTTTATCCTGATTAATACAGACTATGACATAAATTACACTACCCTCACCCCCAATAACTCCTGTTTATTTTGGGGTTTTTTGTTTGTTCTTGCAAAGTAGTTTCTCATGTTTTCAGGTTAAACTGGAGGAGAAAAGAGCTAAACTTATTAGGCAAATATCTCTATTGTCTTATTTCAGGAAGGTACTACGTGACTAGTCAATACATTGTAGACTTATAATCTAGCGTTTTATTGCTCAGTTTCTTAAAACCAAAGATTGCTGGTAGACTCAGCTGTTGCATGTCACCATAATGTTAAAAATACAAAGATTCTTATTATAAAAGTACTTATTTGTCCTACAATTACCATCTCTGGCAACTTAACTTTTAATAAACCTAACCATAGAAAAACTGCACACAACTGACACGCCACCTTTGTTGACTACTTCCACTGTTTGCATGTCAGGGGTATTTAGAATAATAAGTCGACGTACATTATGTCCATTATTTAATTACAGAATGTGTGAGCGCGGTCCCCATGAAGGTAAGAGTAGGCACTTAGATTCGTTTTGTAAGCTTATTCTAGATGTAATATAAAAATAGATTATATTAATAGGAAAAATTTAGTGTTTAACAAATTGTTTTGCAAAGAGGCTAGCACAAAAGATAACTCTTGTTACACTTAGACTAGACTAAAAATAACTTCATCTGAGAGTAAAGTAAATAGTGCATTTTTAACCTTCATTCAGATGCACATAATCATGCAAACTAGGAAAACTGACTATGGGAGGGAATTTGAGGCCTGATATTTGTTAAAGGAGCTGACAGCTTACACTTTGCACTAATTTCAGTGGAACTGCAGCTGCTCATCATGTCAATCAGAAGAAACGACATTAACCCTTTGCGGCTGACAGCCATGCTGTCCCAACTACCAGCAGCAAGAGGCTGATGCCAAAACATTCCCCAAGATTGTCTGCTTCCCAGACACACCAACACCGTACACATTCACAAACGCCAAAAGCCTCAGAGGCCAAGTCCTGCTGCTGTTTTCTATTGTAAATCCAGAAGGAGCCCCACTGCCAAGAGGCCGGGCTCACTCTAGCAGGAGGACAGAAGCCGGCCGGGTGGGGGTGTGCAGATGACCAAAAACCAGAGATTCTTGCAAGACGACTCCCTGCTTTTCCCGCTCCCACCAGGCTGCAGGAAACAACAAAAGTGGGGTTTTTTTAAGCTTCTGATTCCTCCCCTTCTTCATGTGCGGTTCCATCCTCTTCTGACTGATCATTCAGGAGCATGAACTTCCCATCATTTGTTAATGGCACAGACTTCATTAGCTGAGCTAATGCTTCCGGGTCCTGAAGAAAAACAAGAATTCAGCAGGCTGCAGCAATCACCAAGGAGCACACAGTTCTCCCACTCCTCCTTAAGGTTTTGCAATTATTTTTTTTTAAATTATAACCTTTATTTTAAAGGTCTGCAACATAAATAATCCCTTCCAGTTCAGTAAAACCACCCCATGGCTATATAAGGGAAAAAAGAAAAAGTAATTCATTTCGAGCCTTTATTTTGCTGTTCTTATTTGGCGTTGATATAATTACTGAAAAACAAGGAGAAAAATAACTATCTAAATAAATTATTTATTATACCTGTGCTTATTGCCTGTGACTTATTCCTCCAACTTGTTCTGAAATCTCAGCCAGAAAAAAAAAAAAGCACAGCAACTACTAATTTATCAGTGTCAAATCTTTGTATTGATAAAATTTACCCATACTGGGCTAGGTAACTGCCATTAATTTTAAGCGGAAAAACACTGCGTTTGTCCTCCGAAAGGGAGGAAGGAATAGGAATTTCTAGAAGTGAAACAGCAGTGTGTGGGATTTGTACTTCATCCCAAAGAGTTCAAGGGTTTTTCGAAAACTTTGCTCACGTCTTCCTTCCAACCATGAACAACTGAATTTGTTCTGAATTTGATGTGGGGTGGCAAAATTTATCTCAAACCAAGCTACTGCCAAGTCAAACTGAGTTTATTTTTGCATGAACTACCCAGGGGCTGCATTAAATTATGTCTGCAAAGCTTTGTCACTAGAAGGAAGAGCAGTTCTTTTTTCTTAGGCACACCAGAGGTACCTGCATGGTGCCACCAAAAGCAGAATGGGATGTATCCCAGCACAGACGTGGGGAGGGAAACAAACTTACCTTCTGTGCCTCAATGATTTCTTTTCCCAAGCTGATGGCATAGCAAATCTAAAAAAAAGATACACCCGTAAAGTTCAGGTTTGGTTTGGTTTGATTTTTGTTCCTTCATTGGGACTAGAACACAGAAGCGTCCGTGCAAACTTAGTCTTAAATACAGGTCTAAAAGCAGAGGTGGAATAAGAATTTGCTATGCTAACTACGTAAAAATAAAACTATCAAGTTCTGCTTCAAATCTCACTTTGTAACTCAACTCAGTTAGCTTTATTCACCAAACTTTATTTCCAAACCTGGGCGTCTTTTCCAGCGCATGTAAGAGCGTTACTGTTTTCTAAGACAAAACCTCTCCAGCCCATTCCTTATTTCTAATCGTCTGTTGTTACCATATGCCGCACGCGCCCAGTGGTGTTGAGAGTACGGCTGTCTCGTCTTGGAAAGCTGTTTAGATGCTGTACAGCTGACATGCATTTTTGGCAGTGCCGGGGCCAGACACACACCCTCTCCCCTCTCTCGCTTAAGGCTGGCATAAGCCATCACATCCTTTCCTCCATGTACACCCCGCTGCATTATATATATATAAATTGGGGCCTTTTTAGACACAGGCCATCAAAGGCTGCATTTTAAGGCATGTTTTCTGGCAAGAAATTGAGCTGCTCTTGCTTCTATAGCACTGTTTCCCAGCTGGGAAGGCAAGAAGCCCAAGATCTGCTCTCTAAATAAAGTATTTTATTAAATGTTACACAAAACCTTTTCCCCTTCCGTGTTGCTCTCAAAAACGTAGGCGCTCATGGATTCTTCTCCCAGAGTCTCGCTGAGACGGACCACAAAGCCAATCAGTCTCCTGTTATCCTGATGAGCAGCAAACTGTGTCACAGCGGCAAGTTCAAACTGGAAAACCATTATAGAGAATTTATTTTTTTTAACCAGCATTCGGTTAGCTTGGTCAAGAGCTCAAGTTCATGAGTATTCAATGCTACAGTAGAAAACCCAATTCAAACAAAAGTTACTTACACTTGTTCGTGTAACTTGGGTTTGAGGATCTATTAGCCTGCAATTATGTGTAGGGAAAACAAAAGAAAGTAAATTATTTTAGAGCGATTCTTAGTAATTTCAAGGTGCTTTATAATAGCAGGGTGGTCACTATAGCAGTTTTACAGATGAGGACATGTATGCACAGAACCAAATCCTTTACCTGTGATTTCAAGTGGGTCAACGGCAAGGTTCATCTCCAGACCCTGCCTCGCAGCTGCCTGACACGTCTAGGGCATAGGGTCGTTTCGAATCACTAATTTGGGAAGCAGCCTGAGCGTACGCATATATTAATACGCATATGGACGTAGACACGCCCCAGCTAAAGTGAATGTCTTGTTTCAACATATTCTACGGTGACAATATTGGCAACGCTGATGACAGGACAGCGATGGCTCTCTTGCTGTCAACTACATGTAAGGAAACACATTCTTCTAGCACATTTTTTTGCATCTTTTTCTGTATCTGTGTGGTCTTATAGCCCCATTACCTCCTGTAAATTTTGGTAGGATGTTCTTACAACTTAGGAGGATGATTTATAGATACTACACAATAAGAAAAGAGGCGTTTTTACTAAGCTAAGTGAATCTCAGGATCTTGCTACCTCCAAGGGTGTTTTTCTTGGAAAAAGACAACTGAAATTACTTTAACTAATCACAAACTGCATAGAGAACAGAATGTTGGCAAGTTGAAGATTTTACAGTACCTCAAGTTCTTGCTGGTGACCATGAGATGGGATTCAGTCATACGGAATATGTTGTGAATGGCGCGAGCAGCTAACACTTGTCTCATCGCTTCATAAATCACCTCGCTTGTGTCATCCGACTGAACTGCCATAGATCCTAAAAACTGAACTACGAACACCTGCTGCAGGAGTGAATCTGCAAGAGAAAAGGCGGAACTTCCGTCACTGTGCTGCTTCAATTTTCCAGCAGCTGGAGTTAGCAATGAAATTATTTTCTTCACTTTGGAAATTCGACAGTAAACCTGTGGGTGGCCCCTGCGGGGGTGGCGACTTCCTGCTGCGAGCCAGGCAGGGCTCTGACCCAGTTTGCAACAGTGCTTGAACTGGCAGCGAGCAGCCAGGGAAAAAATAAGTCACAGTTGCCTGGAATCTTTAAAAGCGTAACCGGTCCTTTACGCCTTTTTTGATGAGACAGTAAAATTCACTCGCCTATCTTGTTATCAGGTGCACATAAACTGTGATAAACTTAGGATTGGGCACAAGCCTTGGCTTCCATCCAGTTAACTCTCCTCTTTAAACCTTGTACATTCCTCGCTTTCTTCTACGCCCCTCTGACTTTCCATACGGCTGGTTCCACCGAGGTGTTCATTGAGTCCTTCCTCGCTCACTGCCTATCACCCTAAGGCTCCTCTTCACAACTCGGCAGCCATTATGCGCCAAAGCCACCATTTGACCGGGCTCCCGTCACAGCTGGTGGTGAGCACGGGAAAGCGGGATGACTCCTGCTGAAGGCGACCGCTCCAAGGCCGCAACGGCCGTGCCTGCGTCGCACAAGACGCCGCAAAGACGGCTCAGCATCAGCTGGAGCCCGGCTTACGCAGATGGGCTGGCGCGCTCTGCGGCGCAGGCCAGTCTCCCAGGCGCTGAACTCCCCGTGCTGCAGGGGAGCGGGATGCCGCGGCTGCCGCCGCCAGCACGGAGGTGCAGCTTGCAGCCATCCCACCTCCAGCCGCAATGGCACAGCGCGGGCAAGCGAGCGCCTTCGGATCAGTAGGTTCTGCCTGGATTCGGCGAGCCGTTTTGTGACAGCGGCTGCTGGCGCCAGACAGCGGCTGGAACCGGCGCAGAGGAAGAGGAGAACAGCCAGGGTGTGAGCCCTGCGTGTGCCTGTGGAGGAAGGTCAGAACTACCGGCTTTTACCGGCACGTCACTGGGAGGAGGGAAAGGGGGCAGCAGTGGGAAACTCTCCCTTCGCTGAAAGGCTGGTTGCTGCTGGTAGCTATATGCTCTGGGAGATTTAGGTTGTGGATTTTGGAGGACACGTGGGTTAGAAATGATTCCTAAGCAGCCTCAAACTCCAGCAGAATTACAATACAGTCCCACCAAACCCTTTCTAAGTCAGTCAACAGCTGCCTTAAAAAAAAAAAAAAAAAAAAAAAAAGAATGAAAGACAAAAAAAGCCAGCCAAATCTTTTTGCCTTTAAACATTTGAAATAAACCTCATTTGGAATACAGCTTGGACTGTCAAGGAAAAAGGTGTGTGTTTGTTTTCAGTCAGCAATGTTTAAAAGACTGGTTTGAACAGTAACTACCTTCAACTGTACTATGGATCTGTTACTGCTGCTCCACGGTGCCAGGTGCTTTCATTAAGACGCATTGGATAGCTCACAGCTCAATTAGGCCTAAAATCATGACTAATTTTATCTGGAAAAATGAAGCACTGACCTTGCTCCTCATCTTTGCTGCTCTCTTCAGATTCCCCAAATGGGTTTGCACGCCTATGAAATAAGAATAAAAATTCTAATTACAGATTCTCATCACCACACACATACGCTGCAATACTTCATTTTCTCCCCTGACATCACCCCGTTAAAGTGATCGATCACTGTCTCTGGCCATACCTGCCACCTCTGTTCTGGTCCAGGAATTCTGTGGCAGGCAGTACAATATCAAATTGGATCGGTGTTCCAGGAGCAATGAGTTGTGTGGAGTCTTGAATGCCAGCTGATTCATTGGGAATTATTTTATCGTTTTCCATATTCTTTACATTCTGGCTAAAGTGAAAATGGGGGGGGGAAAAAGTTTCAATCCATCAAGCAATGACACCCTATCTTTGCTCTGGAAGGGAGACAAGTTTATTCGAAAATCCAAAGCGGGATTGAACCACTATACGTAAACATAAATAAGAGTATTTTCCTATTTACCTGTTACTGAGGACTCTAATAAAATCTGTTTTATTTTGTTGTACCTAAAATTATTTAGGAAAACAGTAAATGCTGCTGTTACACCTGAATGTAGATCAACTCTGAGTGTGGGCCGACTTTCAGCAATAGGTCGCTGTTTGCCTCCCTGCCCTTGAGTGGCCACATTTACAGCCGCGCCATCAGTTCAAACAGCAGAGACATGGACTTATGCCTGCAGGTGCCAGTGGCAATCCTGGCGTCTTTTTCACATCTTCCTTGGCCACAATGCGTTGTCACACACTGGCTCAGATTTCTTCCTGCACCTTTTCTCAAAGGGAATGAATTTCTACCTTTCCCACAGCTAGAGAAGTCCTAAACTATATGCACCACTACATACGGTACACTGGGTTTACTAGCAGCATCCTTCTACTTCTACAAAGTTTTCTGGTTGCACGCAGATGTAGAAGTGACTTGGGAGATTAGTTGTCAATGAAACAGTCATTTCCTTTGACCAGTGAAATAGATGGTAATACTCTTCTATTTATAAATTTGTAATCAAAGTGAAACAGCAGCACTGTGAATAAAATTAGAAAGAGATTGTCTGGCATTCCCCACGGCTATAGGGAATCTTTGGAATCTCAAAGCAATCATAACAAAGGGAATCCTAAATCACAGTAAAGGCACTGGTCCAAGAGGCAGAAGATCTGGAAAAGGTTTGAGTTTCTAGAGTAAATATCTGAGTAAGAATTTACAATTTTCTGACAAAATTTGCAGAGAAGTCTCTTCATGCTGAAGTCAGTGTGACACAAACTTGCCCTATTTTATTTCTCACTCTGCTTCTGAAAGCAGGATTTCGGTCCAGCACTGAGTTTGAAAGCCAACTCTGATGCTGAACTCTGAAGGACTCCCATTGAGCAAGATGCTAGGATCACAGGGACACAAAGAAACAATACACAAAATATATGTTTTTAATATAAGCATATCCTAGAGCATTATTAACAATTTTTGAAGGGGGGGAGCTTTACTGATTGAGCTGAATGAGCACAAGAGAACAACAGTAATTATTCTGACAGCTGTGTAAAGGAATATTCCTGTAACAGACTGACAGGAACTGCTTGAGGTAATATGCAAGAATATACTTACTTCCATGTATACCAAGAACTCTGCTGCATCACCCACATTACAAATCATTCCCTTAGAGCAAAGCACTTACAAGTAAAGCGTGGTGTTTGTTTCTGACGAAACAGCAAAATCCCAACGGCAACCGCAAGGAGCTTCAAAGCCGCGATGCGGAGCAACGAGCATGACCCTCGACACTTAGCATCTCTTACAGCTTTCCGCAGGAAGCGTCACTAGTGGGATTTGCTGGAACGCACAGGCTTGTAAAGCCAGGGCCTAGACAGGGCTTTCTCCCGTGTGACTGTTGCCTTGTGAAAAGATAAGACTGAGCACACAGCCTCTACTCCGTGGCAAGTGAGAACGTTACCTGGGGTGGTGAACTTCATGTTTTTTCCCAAAGCTGGTAATAGGAGTCACTGCTTGTAGCGCTGTCTGATTTAACTTGATTGCAGCTGCCTATTGAAAACAAGACCGAACAGCTCTTTTACGTATGTACTTTACATCGCCGTGTAAGGAACAACGGGAAAGCAAGTTGGAAAGGAGGGACTGAAAGACGGAAACAAGCTCCCACCTCTGGATTGTCAGTGAGATAGATCTGTCTGGAGATGTTGTTGATGGCACATATCCACTGGAAGGGAAAAATTAAAATTGAACTCTTCGAAGTTCACTTGTATACAAGAATAACAGCATTAAGAAAATATTTTTACCTCCTCATATTCTTTCTTGCTTTCTGCTTGGAGGGTTATACCCCTAAAATATAAACACAGTGTATCAGTACGAACAGTGGAAACCAGAACTGTTTGACTCCAGGTCTTACAATAACATCACCCAGCTTTGTATCTGTTAGCCATCAAAGGAATAAAAATCACGAATAAGCTGCAGCTAAAGGATACCATGAGCTGTTCAGGCAGTTGTGGGGGAGGATGGAAAGGAACATGCTTTTAATTTGGAAACACCCTTCTGGAAACCCAGAAAGGCTTACTATTATAGCAAACACGTTCTGCGTGAAACAGCATCTGAAAGGGTGGGTAGGTGTGACTGGCTGTCCTCAAAGAAAAGCCATCTCATACGCTTTGCCTGTAGGAGTAGTGATCTGAAAGCAGTATCTTCTGTCTTCGCAGTCTACAGCCATAACAGAGCAGTTGTCCAGGTCCTGGATCAATCCTCCAGCTACTGCTCCCCTCGGCTGACACATCAAGTTGCCACCTTGAGTGAAGAAATAGAGTCTTTCCCAAGTTGTAGTCACCAGACCTGTTTTACTAAAGAGAAGATGCAGTGATAAAGACTCGTTACTATCTAGAAATTACTTCATATATTAAGTCATTTATGAATATATGAAATTGCAAACATAGCCTGATACTAATCTGAACTTTATGTTCAACCCTGGAATTTTTTTTATAATGACTCTCTGTTAAGAGGTGAAAGCAGCACCTATTCCTAGCAGAGACAAATCCTTAATGAAAGCTGAAGAATTATGCTAATTCCAAACATTCCAAGTTAAAAACATTCTCTGCAGTATCTGCTAGTTAAGGAATAATTACTAAGAATCATTGGTATTGAGTAAGTGACATGAAATATTATTGATGGATTAAAAAGAAGTATTTTCATGCTGAAGAGCAGCATAAGCAATTTCAGCACAAAGAATCATCATTTTAAAAAGTATCTTCTGCAAGTAGTATCTCAGAATCCATTTTCTCCCTAGCTATGGAGTCTTATTATATTGTAATCCAGCTCTTAAAGTGCTATAAGAAATTAATAAACGTCCACTCAAAAAAAAAATTACTAGTCCAATAGAAATAAATTGGTATTTAATCAATCACATAAACAGGATTACCATATGCCAGCAATATATATAGCTCTTGTGGAAGCTGATGGAAGATATTTTTTGGAAAATCTGCAGAGATAACTGTATGTATGGTATACATTCAGAGTTATGCACTTGCATTGTCCAAAAAGCTTTTGTTTATGTAAAGGAGGTTATTTATGAAAATATGTATTAACTACAAAATACAGACGGTTATTTTTGTATACACTGCGTTTTCACTGGCCCCATCATTTTCTAATTTTTAGCCAGCTGAATGCAGGAAACCGTCCTCGTAAGTGAATTCAACCAGAAGTGAACTTCTGTTTTCAGGAAAACAGTCCGAAATGTCTCTAATTTGGCTTAAGCTTCTAAAACACATTTCCAAAGATGACAGAGACAGTTAGGAGCTGAAGAGTACAGCTACCACAGTGACTCAGGAGCCTCAAACATGAGGAGTCTTTACAACCTTAAAATAAAAATAAAAATGTAGCAACTAGTCAGCAACTAAACAAATGAGTGGGTAGCAACAGTCGTCTTACTTTCTAAGATTAAGGTAGCCAGCCTTCTGGATAAGATTTCTATTGATAGCAGGTGAAGTTACATCAGAATCTGGGGTGTAGACGGATTCATTAACTGCAATTAAGTCCTGCTGGGATACCCTCATTTTTTCAGCTTCAGCATCCAGTTCTCCCTGTATGCTGGAAAAAAAACAACAACCAACAAAACAAGAAACCCAAAGCCATTATTAGTCAATTTATACCAGGATATAGCTAATACTTTAAGCCATAATTAACAAAAACACCAGCTGACATTATATTGAAGAGTAGTGCAAAGATAAACTTTATTTTTAGAATAGACTTTATAGGAACTGTAATGTAAGACTACATGTCCAAAGCTTTCTCTAAAGACTAGATAAATCAGTGCCATTAGGAAAGAACGGATGGGAAAGGCATATAATAGGGAACTACTCCCAGAAAATGTCATCTGAGCCTAAAGAGAAAAGATACATATGCTCTGAAGGTATTAACAATGGTTTAAGGAAAATCTTTGGTCGGCTGGCAGCAAAAGCACAACCAGGATTTCCCCTTGCTTTTTATTTTGAAAGCCCAGCTTGAAGATGTTATTCTCAGTGTGTCTCATACAGTAGCTATATTTTCTTTTTTTGCAATGTGTACTCAATGTATTTATCTTCCTTCCCTAAACAGTAAGAAAGATAATGAACAGAATTATGAGAGTGTTTTAGAAGACTGAAATGAGCACATGAGAAACGGTTAAGTGTTGAGAGTGAAGAGTTCAGTTTATTTCTTGAGAAAGACAGCTTCTAAAAAGCAATGCTTGTGTGAATTTACACTGCTGAACATATATAGATGTTGCCCTAGTATAGCAGCACAGTTCAAAGTAGGCATTACTGTATCCAGGCTACCAGGAAAACTCATGGGGTAGGAATGTAAGAATACTTGTCATTGCATGCCTTAAAAAGTCAATACCTGCACCTAGGCAATAAGCAACTTTCTCCCTGCCTCCCGCCCAAGTGGTTAAACCTTCTGGAGAACATGAGCAGATAACACAGGCTGTATCCAGCAGTACCAGAGATCCACGCAGTCCACTATCCTGTCTCTGGCAGTGGCAAAAAGACTGTGGAAAAGTACAAGGCAAGTACGTATGATCCTTCTCCCGTTCTCTTCCCCAGTCTGCTGTGTAAGTTGGTGAGATCCTGTAACTGCTAAAGACACAGTGCTGCACTGAAGTCATCAGCACTCAGCAGTATCTGACTGCCCAGATGAAGAGTCACTCTTGCATCATGGTGTTACGTCTGTTTCACATTAGCTTATTTCCAGCTTTTCCACATCTTCAGAAAGCTGAGACTTCCTGAGCTCCCACATCACCTCCAAAATGAGACCAGCTGTGTGCATCTTACCACCTAGCCAAGTCTCATAAGAGGCTGAGTTAAAGCTTGAGTAACACCATCATATCTGAATTAAATTAGAACGTATTTTGTAAGCTGGTGCCTTTCAACATTATCATTGAAAGTCAGAATAAGAATTATTTAAATAATTTGAAATAAAATTTGAAATTTATTTTGAAATAAAATTGAATAATGCTGTCAGTTTTTACAGGAGCGCTACTTCAATGAATCTTTTGATCAGTCATTTTTGTTGCACCACAAATTGCTTCTGACAAAACTTCCCTGGCATTTTCACAGTTCCCAAGACTGGATTCCTCTTCCTAAGGTGCATTTCTCTTACCTCCAAGGTAGAAAGGAGAGAAAAGCTGACAATTCTGAATTTATATGCATTTGTGGCAATTAGACCAATTGGTTACTGAAAGTGTTTTAATGATCTGTCCTCTCTTACCTGTTTTTACACTGTTAGTAATATTCACCATATAAATGAAAATACTTTTAAGTATGAAGACTCAGTTTCACAATCAGCTTAACCTACATCACTGCTGAAATTCTGTAACTGCACAATGGGTCTCATCAGCTTGTTGTTCCCAGAAAACAAATCTGACAAATAAAAAGCTTTTAGCTTGATTAGCAAGCAGATCTGACTCACTGAGGCCTTGTGATCCCAACCCTGAAGAAGGAAAGGAGTGGGCAGCACGGTTATCAGTGGCTGTGTAATCTTAAGTCACAGAACCGTGTCCTGTGTCACTAATTGCTAAGCTGGGCAGTGTCATTCAGAATTTTGCAAGCTTCTCTTTGTTTTTCCAAAGATGTCACACCCCTGTACTAGTTACATTCGAGTTGTACGGTCAAGCTTTGCTGTGTGACAGACTTAAAACACAAAAACCACACTCAGCAAACCCACTGATGAGCCTATTTTTGCTTCCATTTACTACTGTGTGCTATCCAGAATTCAAATCCATCAGCCTTTGGAAAACAAGGGCTTATTCTATGGTGAGGATCCAATGGCAGGATCCTCACTGTATCTGTAAGACACAGGCAAGGTGCTCTAGCCTTACTAAATAAAGGGCAGTATTTCAAGGGAGTTTAAAATCTGTCCTCCAGTCTGTACAAATGCTATGTAGACTGTGGAGGGATTGGTTTCAGAAGTGAGTGTGAAAAAATATATAAATAAATGTAGATGTACAGGAAGTAGAGGATCATTTAGTGAAAGCATCTCCTATACAGGGGAATTACTTATAACACTGTTCTCAAATTGACAAGTATGCATTATTTAAAATGCCACCAGAGTCAGAATAAGTAATGATTTGGATACAGTCCAATATGAAAGGTATGATGCAATAAAGAGAAGGACTCCCTTTAGTGTTCCAGCTGATTTAAAATAAATGATTGATGTTCTCTCTGATTACATTTAAGATGTAAAGTTTACATTTACAGGGACTTAATTATAAAGAAAATGTCAATCTTTACTACGAGTGGGAGAGCAGGGAGGGAAGGGGAGGGGAAAGAAAAAATAATCACAACATTAGCAGTACAAAAATGAGGCTGTTTATTGAAATAAGGACTTAGCCAAAGCAGGCTGAACCCAGTGGACCAGTACAGCCTATACTGGATGCAATGAATATGTTTCTCTAGGGTGAGGAGTTTTGTATGCCTCGTGTAGCTACAACATCAAACACTACAGGCCCTAAATCCTATTTTAGAAGGTTAATGGGTTATTGTTACAGTATTATTACAGAAGACCTAGCAAGTATAAATACCTCTAATTCAGAATGCACTTTATTACATTAATTCTGTTAAGCCATTTCAAGCCTAAACTCCATACTTTGGTGTCCATGAAGAGACACAGGGATGTAAGAAAGCATGCGAACACTTTAGAGCACGTAGTTCCTGACTATACTGTAAAAATAACTCTCTGCAGTGCACTGACAGCAACTCCCTTTACACGTACAAACATACCTCCTTTCCAGCTGCTGCTTTAACAAAATATGTAATTCCCACATTATTCCCCAACAATGCAATGCAAGCATGGAAGGACTCTCATGAGAAAGAAACAGAGGCACGGTGTTACGAGCTGAAGGTTAGAGTGCTATTGCTCAGAATTCAATGGAACGGCAAAAGAAACAAAGCATCGTGTTACCTTTGAACCATGTCTGAAACAGAAGACAAAAAGCTGTCCATTCTTTTGGAAAACATCTCGGCTCCTTTCTTAAAAAAGTTGATCTGAAAAATACAAAAAACCACCCACGCTCTGGAAGTTACATTGGCTTTAGCAGACAAATAACAGTTTGCGAGGCCTGTGTTAACAGCAATCCCATCATGACTGATACTTTGGGCTGACAATCAAACACATGGTTACAACAGCTGTGTTGCCTTTCTTTGTATTTCTCACTTTTGCAGCTTTCCACCATTTTACACACCAGTAAGCTTATTGGCTGCTGACAGGTGTGTTTCCAATGAACTTGCTAAATGACAGAAACAAGGGAACCAGTAAGCCTTCTCCCATACTAGCGCTGTGCAGAACTGGCTCCAGTGGTTCTATGAGCCACTGCGTGCAATGCCACCATATCGAAAGGAACGGGACACAAATCACCCATTAGATTTAGTAGTCCAACCCGGACTACCAACTCCAACCTGGAAATTTTTAAACTGCTCCAGCAAAGTCAGTCAGGAAAATGATGAAGTGTAACTGCGCTAGCTGAAGCCTCAAGGGCAATCAGTTATATCAGCTACAGATTTACCACAGATTTTGTTCTACTGAAGGAGCTAAAAAAAGCTCCTACGGCCAAAGTGCACATTTTGTGACAGAGGATGAATTCGCTCAGCTGGTGTGGCTCAGCAGGGGCGCGACAGCAGCAAAACACTCAGCGCAGACCCGACCTTGGATCACCGGCTGTGCAGCACACGGTCATTGTTAGGACCGACCGGCAACTGCGTGACACACAGCCAGCGCGTGTGTGCAATAAGGTAGCTTTTCAACAAAAAGATTAAAATCAGTAAGCTACTCCGGAAAGAGATATAAAAGCAAATTCACTGCTGTCAAGCAGTTTATTAGCTCTTTCACCCAATTTTAGCTGTGATTCCACTCCTTTTCCCTAACTGTTCGGACATGGGACTCTTACCTGTAACGTAGATTTCTGCAACCGTGTTATTGACCACAGACTGCTTTCACAGACAGAGCAGAGAAAGCATGCGCTCTGAAAAGAGCGATTCACCGATTCCATTTCAGAAGCCTACTTCAGGAAGGACCAGCTCTGAATTCCACTGATGACAGACTGACATGCCATCTTAGACACTGATGTCAGTTTTCAGTTAAATAAATTCTGTATTAGCCACTACTTCTTCCAAAAATTCCTTATGCCTGCTCATTCATTGGAAACGTGAAATATGAGACACGTTTGGGGCAATTAATAAAGAAAATATATACTTGGGCTGTAGGGTGGCGATTCATAGAATTTAAACATCAATATGAACTGGTGTCTGGCTACTCAAGTCATTCCCGTGACAACCTAAGACTCTCCTGTATAAAGCATTGAGATAAGGCAGTTTTTCCAGATAAAATACAGGAAAGAAAGTTCTGTTTGGCTTCCAGTAAAGGAAAACAATGCAGTTTTTTCACTTAGTATAATTACAGCAAAGAAGCAGCGTGGACTCCCACGGTAAGGAAAGTGACTGAATTCTCCTTTATTCCCTATTTTATATGGGGCACATGATCTGCAAAAGACACAGGACAACAGAGATGATGACCCACACTACAGTCTCAAACAGGGCACTGCATCCTTTTTTTCTCTTTTCATAGCCCAGTTCTCATTTTCCCAAAGCTTTCTTTCATCAACGTCGAAGCAGAACAGACCCCTTAAAATGTGTGGTAATGAGAATTAAGTGCTGTGAAAATACTAGTTTGTTGACCCTCCTGACATCCTGGAGAGTCAGATTATCAGTATTAGTACCACATTTTACGGACTTGAGAAATGTTCTATCAAATTGCTGGCAGAATAAAGATTAGAAAGAGGATTTGCCAGCCTTATGTTCAGCCCACTCGACTGTTCTGTCCTTCCACTTCTCCAGTGCATGCTCTGTTCCCTATCGTGTACCCTCCTCATCAGTATGCTGAACATTATGTGCCAGGAAGGGAACTGCTACATAGGCGAGTTTGTGCAGACAGAGTAAACAGTGGAAGTAAATGCTGCTGCACTGATAGCTTATCCGTGAAAATTAACCCCAGGCTGATTTTCCACGTAAGTGCACTGGATTTTTTTTTCATTGGTGTCTTTCCTGACTATTTAAACATTCAACTGTCTGCCACAAACAAAATCAGTTGTTAGAATCTAGGCAAGCAGAATAACTTTTCTCTCCTCTGTTATTATTTGTGAATTCTCAAAAAAAATCCAGAGCCACAATGTTTTACTTTTCCCAGGGACATGTCTAAGTCATATAGATGCTTTGCTGTCCATACCTGTCCTCGTGTATATCCTAGCATAGGTTCCATCATTGCCACTCTCTTCCTGTACTGCAGAGCGTTCAGGGCACAGTAATACTGCAGAGATGAAAGGTGCTGCTTTCTTCTCGCGTTTGCCACTTCTTTTGCCACTTCTGCCTTAAGCTGAATAAAAATTGATAAAGAGGTTGACAAAGTGTTACTGTGCATACGGATATATTTACTGTTTATTTTCAAGTAATTTTCTTTAAACAGCTCTCATTACAGAACTTCTTCACGTTAGGATGAAGGATGAGAAACTAAGAAAGCCAATCCAAAACCCGAAGCCAGCACTTCAAGCCCTTCTCTGGCACACTTAAGCATTTGGGGAGCCCCTGTGACTACAAACTACGTAAATACCACAACTAAAATTCTGGATCTGATCTCAGTGCAAGAATTTTATTTGCAGCTGAGATCCCAACACAAGCCTGCAAGTGCAGAATTCAAACGTGAATAATTCACAGTATGCTGCATCACATTCTGTTCTGAAATGCATTTCCTTTAAAGGACCATCCTGTAGAACCAATGCACTCTTAGGACAGGGCAAATCAAACACTTCTTGGCACACAGGGATATATTTTGGAATAGTGGTGCAGTGGGCAAAGAAGAAGAAATGTAAAACAATCCCACCATTAGAGTTATGTGTACCATAAGTGGAATGACAATCCATACCAAGAAATTCAGCAGGAAGGCAGATGCAAAAAAATGGAATGCTTCATAAGGAGCAGACACAAGGCTTCATGACAGTTCACAATGAATTGTACCCAGTGATACAGCATCATCACATCAGCTGTACAACAGTAGGCCTATACATATCTATTTATAGCCATTTGGATTGCCTCTGTCTGAAGAGCTCCCCCGGATATGAAGGGCTCTAGTTCAGCACAACACTTGATCACTTGCCTAACTTGGAGAAAACAGGTATAACTTTGCTGAACTGATGTTTAAAAGCTTTGTGTCTGCTTGGAAACGAAATCACAAGTACTCTTGAACTACTGTGAGTTTAACTGATGAACCCTTCAAAGTTCCTAAGTGAACAATGATGCAGACAGAGCAGCTGACAAAAACTTTTCCTTTTCCCTTTCATGTTCGTTACCTTTTCATTTTCTTTCCTTTTCGGTAACCTGCTATACTTTGCCATGGACACGTCATGTTCTGTAGACAAGGAATATTATTTTTTTTAGAAATGTGATGTGTGTGTGCGTAGATTAAAAATGTCTTCTGTGATATAACAGGTGCACACCATTAGAAACAAACGAAACAGGGAAACGTACCATTGCTAGCAAGGCCAAAAAGATCCTTCAATGTGCTTACTTCTGGAAAAGAGAAATCAAATATTCAAAGTAAAACCAGCTGTAAACACTTTGTTCAACTGAGACCATTTATGGCACATTTAATGCCTAAGTCATGCCAATCCTTTCAAAGCAGAGATACCTAAGTTGTGCCTGTCTTGAAAACGATAAAGCAGATCAGCTGCTAGAGGAATGAACAGGCAGGTACCAAATCAAGCCGAGTGAGTTTACTTGATTGAGCAAGTTATCGCTATGAAAAAGATTCCTTATCTGCCATTGTAATTTACCCAAGTAGTATCATTTCAGTGTGCTTGTTACGACAAAAGGCCCACCACTATCATAAAAGATCGGCAGTTCTGAACAACTTCCTGACAATGCTAATGTGATACTGAGAAATCTTAAAGTCCCAGAGGCATACGAACCAAACCCCTTTCCTGTACATGAACTTTTATGAACGTGGAACATTTTTTGCAAAGTTCCTCTGTGAAAAGAACTATGTATCCAACACATCTGACTGCTGGCCACGATGCTCACACAACAAACACTGGCCACGAGTTTCTGATGCAGGTAGAAGGAAGAGAAAGTAAACAGGCAATTCAGCTTTCACGAGTATTGGGCGCACAAGCTACTCTCGGTGTCCGTACCAATGTATGCTGCAACTGGCAAAACCCTTCTCAGAAAGCTACAGAGAAAGCACATTCATTATGCAACTGTAAAAAGAATAAGGGGAAATTGCACAATGTCATCATGGTCTCTGATTATTTGTAACAACCTGCACATTAATCAACTTCATGCCACCTTTTCCTCCCCAGAACACTACCTCATGATTCTAATGCAGAAAGACAGAAATTCTTCCCAAGTGTGACTAACTTGCAGCCAGTGGTTTCCACAGTATTCAATACGTACACGTAACAACATCAAAAGTAAAAAAACAAGAACACAGTTAATGTTCCTTACTTAATCCTATGATGGAATTTCAATATGGCCATGGCTCTACTAAAAATACTGTTCTACAGACTATGCCAGAGAAAACCAGAGCTTGCGATGGACAGATAGAACAAAAGTAGATTCTGACATCCAGGGAAACTGAAGAAACTTTCATTTTTTGTCATGAAGCAGTTGAGGCTTTGGTTGCAGGCTTCACTTACCCTTTTTTGCTTTATGTCTCCTTTTATGAACCATGGGGGCAGAGTTCATAAAGATGGGAGCATAATCACTGTATCAGTGAAGGCACATAAGAGGTGGGAAAGGATTTATAGGACCCAGATCTTACTATCTAAATACTGCCTTTTATTGGACATTATATTATAAACAAGACAACTGATGTCTTCACAATTTCAAATTAGATGCTATGACATAAGGAACCTTAACAAGTCACTATTTTCCTGCAGTTGCCTTGTCTCCCATCAAAATGATGTTTTTGAAAAGTACGTAAACACAACTAAGCTTAGTGAGTTGAGAAGTGGGCTGAAAAAAAAAAAAGAAAAACACTGCAGTAAAAACACACATTTCTCTTGCATGAGTAGGTTAGAATGTCCTTGACCTTGAATATGAACTTATTTCTTTTGAAATTATACCAAATGTTTGCATCACTGCTCTGCTGTTTAAGTAAGGAATTTCAAAGTTTGTGCAATTGGGTTACTTGGAACTACCCTTGAAGAGCAAGGATTTAAGGCAGACTGAATCATTAAAAAGGAGAAATATACTATACTCTAAAGTTAAAAAAAGCATTCTTGCTTGTGCTTTTCAAACAAATCCAAACTTCTGAAGTGGGATAAATATTGTTTGCAAGCCAGATTCACTGCTACATCTTCCTTCTTCTAGGCCATTAAAACACCAATGACTTCAGTAAAATTACACTAATGGAAGAGCATGGTGACCCATCAAAGAACAAAGCTGTGTATTTTCAGACTTGCACCGTATGGTGTATGAAACATTATGTGGTGAACTTGCACTATTTAAGTCTGAGTAAAAGCATGCACCTGTCAATGAAATTCTGTAGCAGAAAAAAGGAAAAATAACACAAAAAAACTTTTCTGTGAATCATCAAAGAACAAACTATTACATGACATGTCTCGGTTTATTATGAGGTAAGCAAGAAGGAACACATAAGGAAAAATAAAACTTAAAACAAAATTTACCTGTGAGATCCTTCTCCCGAAATTGTATTATTGGTAGAACCATTGTATCTGCAAGCTGTTTCGCCAGTTCAGAATGAAGAATATTGAGCTGAAACATAGAACAGAGGAATGCCCTAAAACACAATGCAAATATGTAACTAAAACAAACCCCCCCAGCACTCTACAGCTGTTGAAGAAGCACACCTATCATTTGTGCCCAGCAGACAAAAAAAGCATATAACGTACTTCAGTGTACTTCAGTGCTTAAAATTTCTCAAGGTATAAGAGACAGATGGGGATTTTCCCCCAAATGCTTAATTCCTGCCTGGTGTTTTCCAAGGATCCAAGAATTTTACAGTTCCCACATATCGTATTAGGGCAGTTCACTTGACCATTAATGCTAATGCTTAACACAACAGGATTTAATCTGTAATTAGCCTTCATTAACCAGTTTTTGTTAGTCTCTACACCACGTGGTTACAGTCCCACCGCCACGACTAGAATCTCTTCCCATTCATGAGGGCTACCCGGGACACAACCACAACAGGAGGCAAACACAATGAAAGGTGCCACTCAAAATATTTTACCTTCAGAGCAGTTTCCCATTGCTGTTTTTGTGTTTCTCTAGAATTCAGCACACCGAGACATATTTTAAAGCACTGGTGTGATGCTGTTTAGGATGAAGGCAAGGCTCTCGCGTCAGCAGTGGCACGCTAAGAGCATCGGATGGGTTCAGGTAGGACAAGTATCAACCACGCTGCTCGAGCACCTGATGCCACAAACTAGGAGTGCGCCACACGCTGACATGATGCTCTGCCCGCTCGCTCACTGCATCCTGGAGAGCTCTAGCCAGAGTTATGCAGGTGAGGATGAAGTCAGTGTTTTCCACCAGACAATACAAAACTAAGCCAGGACAATTCGATATCCGTAGAACAGACAGGCAGAGGGGGTAGCTGACAAACAGAAAAGGAGGCTGAGGAATGGAGCAAGTTCTTGTGAGGGAAAATGCGACTGACAGAACTGAACAGAGAGGCGCTCAGCTTTCTACTCCCAAATGGGATGGTTCTGTTGTACCTGGAAAGGAGAAACTCTTGTTTTGATTTATTTGTCATTCACATAGACAAGTACAAGACTTTT
Source organism: Chionis minor (assembly GCA_013398295.1). NCBI lineage: Eukaryota > Metazoa > Chordata > Aves > Charadriiformes > Chionidae > Chionis > Chionis minor. Next base: position 62,587 of record VZSF01002600.1, on the reverse strand, counting down.
GACAACAAATGCTCCTTTCAAGTATCCCCTGAGAGCAGCTGTGCAGCAGAACTGTAAGGAAAAAGTTAACCTTTGGGATTCCTCTCACTGTATTGTTAGTTATCCATGGGCTCTAAAAATTTTAACATATTTTTTGCCTGACAACCACCCTACCTCCTCTCCTCTCCCAAAAAATAGATCTCATACAGCCTTTTGCCTTCTTAATGAAAGTTGAAAGTAGACTAACAAGAAGAAGTACACTTCTCTGATGGCCCAGCCCTGCTCACAACAGAAAGAGTGATATGACAAATGATACTTAAGCAATAAGGACCTAGATACTAAGATTATATTGAAATGTTAGACGGACAGGCCTAACAAAAGCATTTAGAAATACTCTCAGTACTCAGCAACAATCTACAGAGAGTAGATGCGTTCAGCGGACACAGCTGTAGAATCTAACCTGCCCTCAGCAGGCATTTCTGCAACCTCCTCCTGACACCTCTGAATTCTGCATGACCCCACAGCAACTAAACTGCAACTTCACTAATTCACAGCTGCCCTGCATCCACCCTTGGCTCAAACCACAGTGCTTAAAGCTTAAAAAATGTAAACGTCATTTTTAAATGGAATTAAATTAAAGATGGACCCAGCCTGGATGAAATGTCCTGTGTTTCAGTCTCTTTTCTAATTCCCCTATTTAGGAAGTTCAGCTTTGCTCTGAGGATAGCACGTGGGATGAAACCACAGACACACCTCTAACAATTATAAAAGGGTGACATTATACTTCTTTTCCCCCCAAGTTAAATGAGTCTATAAAACCCAGGCAGAATCTAGCCTTCAGAGGAAAGGCTGAGAATCAAAAGGACAAAGACCAAAAGAAAAACCACCAGTATTCTATATTGGAAAAATACAATATTAGCAATTCAAATTACCTCATCCACAACTTTTGAGAAGTAATGAAGGGTAGATATCACTTCTTCATCCCCTTTACCTAAGGCAAAATGCTGAAAATAGAAACACACATTTGGTCTGTAAATCAATAAAGTGTTTTGATTGTGTAAAATCAGTGTAAAATACACCACGTGTTTTACTGTAAAAGTAATGAATATTCCTACAAAATGCAACAAATGATAAAACTAAATGGAAAAACAGTAACTCATTAATACATACTCTTTTACCCTGCTCCTCTTGTTTTACATGAATGAATTTTGGATAACAGACAATTAATGGTTATTCTACTAATTTTAAAGTCAGTCATACAATAGGAACAAACTGGTTTGCATCCTCATAAATTTACAAACTCACATTTTGCACTTTTTTGGGGATTTTTTTTAGGATTCTCAGAAATGACCTAACTCCCTTGAACACACTGGGGAATTTTACAACAGCCTTCACATGAAACCAAGAGAAGCCAATGCCCTAAGCAATTCTGGAAACCACACTACTTACACAGACTCCTTCGCAAGTGTTGAGGCTAAAAAAAAAAAATAAACCCCAAAAAAAAGAAAATCAGAAAATCAGTCAAAGGCATATGTGAACATACCTGCTTTTCATAGGCAAGGAGCTGCTTCGAAAGCTGTTGTGTGGCGAGACACATTTCATTCTACAAACAGAAGTGACAACATGTTACGAGAGGTAATGAAAGGTCTTTAGCTCTGCTGCTTCTACTACTTTGTTACCAGCTTCTTGACTGAATCTGCAACCACTTACACAAACAGTTGTATGTAAACAACCAGTCTCAAAATACCTGCAGAGAAGCAGTAAGAACAGCATACTTCAGACTTAATCAACACACAGTTTGTTCAACCACTTTGAATAGAGGTAGGATTTGGGGTTTAGCTTTGGGTTCCCTCCCTCCCCCCAAAAAAGTAACAAAACCAGAACAACTTCAAACATGTAAGCTGTCATACCAGCATAAGAATGTTTCATATTGGTTAATCATCTTTCCCCAAAATCTACAGCAATAAAGAGAACTGGTACATGTGCCTTTATATAATGCATTCAGGGAATGCAGTGATGTAATTACAGCACTTTAAGTTGACAGACGAGTACAAAACAGCACATAATTCTGTATTTTCATGGCTAACTGGCGAATGAAAGTACACAAATCCTTAAGACATTATTACTGAAGGCAAGACTTGTAGGGAGGTTGTGTAATTTTGCTTGACAGCTAGAAAAAAACAGACAAGCATTTGGGTATGTCAATCTTTACTCAATGTATTCCTAGCAATAGTGCATCAGCTCCTCTGTTCCTGATTTGTTACCCCTGACTTACAACTGGCATAAAAGCGGAAAGGGGGAACTGGGATCTGCCTTAACCCCTGTCAGATCCTCCTCCTCCTCAGTAATGCAGAAAACTAATTACTTTTCATTTAATTTCACTTTAAACCTTGACATAATCTAGTCCTCTCTCCAAATACATGAGGCCCTAGAGAGTTTGTAAAATAACTGTTTTAATAGCACCCTTTATGCTGGTGCTGGTACAGAAAACCATTAAAACTGGGACGGAGTTTGTGTGTTCTCCTGCTCTCCCTTGTTGTCCTGAGCACACAGAGCATGGCACGGTTAAATACCTGGGCCAGAGACCCTTTACGGGTGGCCTGATGCCACCTCTAACATACTGCACTACAGCCTGGTGCTTCTGCACCACCTTGGCAAGCCAGGAAGGAGGGTTAATATGGACAGCAAGACCCAAACTTTTAGCCAGAGTCTTAAGTACGCCCAAGTGCTCAGAAAGAACAAAGATCCAGCCACAGCCTTGGTAACAGCAGCTGTATGTCAACACATGGCAGAAAAAGATGGGTGAGCTAATTCTGACCAACTTCAAACACTGGCGGCTGGAGACAGAAGAGCAGAGGCCTTCCAAGCTACAAACAAGGGATCAGAATTGAGTTAATCTGGGTCCAAACTCAGATCATGTGCATCCTATAAATATTCCCACAGTGACGGATTACTCTTGTTTCTTGTCTTAGATCAATTAGTAATGAGAATTAAGCTTTCATACAATAACAATGCCAAGGATTCACCTAAGATTTGCAGGTTGGTTATGCAGACTGTGTAGTTTTTAATATTGAGAAAGCTTTACACAAACACTTGGCATTTAAGTATCTCCAGTGGACGGAAAAGAAAAACAAACCTCGTTAAGACCTCAGGCAAGGATAGGAATGAGCCTTAACCATCTGACCCCAGGCTGTAAGAACACCTGAGAGACTTTGCCACCTTCAAAGTGGGAGCCAGCAATCAATGACAGGAAGGGTGAGACTCCTTCTATGTGGACTGATGACATTAAAAGGGTTTGCTTGTTTCTATGCATGTGGGTGGAGCCCAAGGATGAATTTAAGATTACAAAAAGAAGCAGAGGTTCTCAGACCTAGGATCTTTTTCATAAACACAACCTCAAAGACAGAGCTGAGTAAGAACTGCAAGAAGACTAAGTCCTCACGCAGCAACTGTGATGCCATCTGTCAGTGGTACAGTTGGGTCAGGGAGAGAGAAATCTTTTGAAATTAACTGAATGTTAGAAACACGCCTCTTTTTTTCCCTTTTTGTTTCAGTTCACTTATTCCTGCAAAGTCTGCAATTGTGTGGTATGTTCTGAATTTGGAAAATAAATGCTTCTGGCTTAAACTTGCTAATACTAAAAGAAGCTTCAGAGTAACAGGCTGACAAAGGCATTCTCTTCCTTTGTGTCAGCCGTCGTCAAAGCTTCTACCAGTTTGGTTTTTAAAGACTACCAGATCCTCAATTTCCTCACCCCACATCCAATGAGTAACAAAGAGCACTGTTACTCACCTGTGTGGGGCAGTTTGAGGGTGGGCAATGCAAACAGGTGTGGGGAAGAAGCACCTTCCAGTGATCACCACTCCCCAGGAGCAGTCTCCAGTATGTGACAGGATAATGGGGGAATACATAAACCCCGAGCATCTCAAAGATGTGTAAGTTAATAACATCATATCAAGTATATGAACAGGGGACAACAGTCACCCAAGACCCCAAGCAAGACTCATGGCATGCTATTCCAGGTACAGAACAAACTGATGGAAGGGCCAAACATCAAATTTACTGCAGGACTTTTGGCTGATTTTGGGACGACAAGTTCCACACATCACTGATACCCCTTTGATGCCAGCAGGTCACTTTTTTCATTTATAGGCTTGGTTCTGTGTGTCACAACACCACAAAGTTGTTACTCAATCCCTACCCATGTGGAAGAGTTAATCCTGGGTCCTACATCCTCCCTCCCAAACTCTGCCAGATTTCATTCCCATTAGAGGTACAAAATCATTTATTACATCACTAGGAAAAAAAATCCACAACAACCAAACACACACACCCCCAAAGAGCTGTAAATAAATCAAATTAAGCTAGCAAACCGAAACACAGTCACATGGCACAAGTAACAGGAAGCAGGCAAAGTGCTCTGCTGACCTAGTGGTAATACTGCATTGCTAAGCACAGTAATCTGGGAAAGTTTGGTTTAATCCTCCTCCCATTTCTTCCTAATCAGCCTTCTCCCTCCCCCTCTTCCCCCGGTTCTCATCAGTCTCAAGACTTAAAAGTTATTTGCATTGCTTCAATTGACATATCCACTAAATCCAAGCAAATTATTCTAACAGGTTTTAATCTATTTGAATGACATTTTCCCATGGAATACAGCAACATGCACTTCTTTCATCCTGAAGTGACTAAAATTCAGTATACCACAGCACAAGAAAAGCTAGTATACAATCCTGGCTGCCTGCTCACATCTCTTCTACATTACTTTGACATTTCAGAATTCATGAAGCAATTCTGGAGTGGGAGAGCTATCGATAAGATGATGAATCAGGCAGAAATCCAATAAAATTCTGAACAGAAACCAAAGTATTCTAAATAAAGGCAAAATTAATCAGTACCGGGCCTTGCAAATTCGTTCATTTTCATTAGATGATTTTATTTAGCAGGGAAAACACAATTGCAGCATTAATGTAAAAAAGTATACTGGAAGGAAGGAAGGACGGACTGTAGGCAAACAGGTATAAAGCAATCACTTGCGGTTACAGATGTGCTGGGGTTTTTTGGGTTTTCTTTTAACCTTGGCTGGCATGCTAGGGCATGCTAGCCCTAGGAAAAGATTTTTATGAAGTTTACTAACACCAGTTCACGTAGATAATGTAATGGAAGCGGTATCCTGAATCTAGCATTAATCTACCAGAAATGAAAAAACGACAGATTAAAAAACATTGTTTAATTTTCAAGCTATTTCAGTACCTCACCTTGCCTTCAAGTAAGTCAGCAAGAAAATGTCCAACTGTTACTTCTAATGTAGTGCCAAAGCAAAGGCATGTGATTTTTCTGGGTTGATTCCGCCTTCTTCATTATCACCTTTATTTACCAAGCTGTTCATATCATCAGAAGAGAGTATGATTTTTCTGTAACCTGTTTGTAATAAAGTCTCCGTGCTGTTAACCATTTGCCAGTAGTGATGCAGTCCACCTTTTTTTAGGGTCACTTTTTGTATTTTTCCAAAATAAATTCTGAGGGCTAATACATTGAAGTCAGAAGGTATTTCTACAGACAGTCATCAATCAGAGTCCACATTTGAAGGCACGGAAAGGATTAAGTTGAGATATACATTAACTTCTAAAGATGGAGAGCTATTCTAGCATGCCCAATTCCAATCCCAATATAATGAAGCTTTCTGCAAAGCTACTTTCCTACTCCAGCTAAACGTGGAATTTTTAAAACCCTGCAAGAAACCAGCACACAGAACTACATTCTAGCTTCTTCATGTAAACAAGCAAGATACTGGCAAAGGTATTGCTTCATTCACGCTGTACGTGCAGAACGACACGTCTGGCTTACATCTGGGAAAGAAAGGTAAGTGGTTGAAGGAGGAGGTCCACAAGGCACTGGAAGCCTTCTCATCTTTTCAGAAATAGGGAATACAAAATTCAAAACCAGGCACAGCACAGAACTGGGTCTTGATACAACAGTTTTATGCAGCTCTGCCTACATGTGCATGTCATCTCCCTACAAAACAGAGTTCTGCAGCAATCCAGTAAATGTTACAGTCTTACAGGCTTAGGTTGGCATATTAAATAGCTGGGAAACTTGAACCCAAGGGTGAGAGAAGCTAAGCCTCACCAGGGTGCTCAGGCTGCCCAGCACTTCACAAGATCAGGGTAACATATGGCTTGCCCTGCTGCTGATTCACAGCATGGCATTCAGTCCTCACGAACGCAAACGGTTCAGCAAAGGATAATCTAATAGCTTCGAGAAACAGAAGACACTAGTCAAAACTCTGCTGTAAAACAGCAAAAGCAGCTACAGTAGGATGGCTAGTTCAGCAGGGAAAGCATGTCTTCAGTTTCTTGCAAAACAATTACTATCAGCAGGGCATCCATACACTTAAGCCTCCTTGTAGTATTCAAATCTCCAAATCCTGCACAGTGCAATGTTAAATTGCTTCTGGGCATGGTGACAACTCCAACTTCATCGGCAGTATTAAAAACAACTCCTTTTTTGCGAATACGTTACTTCTCATGTGATAATGCTCTGCTTACCTCTGTCAGCAACATATGGTCAATATGCCTCAGGAAGTGCATGGGTATACAATGCATATGGAACAGTAATATACATGGTATTTCACAGAAGTCAGCGTTGACAACTGTAATTCATTGCAAATGCTTGTCCTTTCTAATACTCTATTGAAGCTTCTGTATGTGTGACTGGAAGTTTACAAAACACTAACATAAACTTTATTATTTCAAAAGGTTTTGGGAAAAAAAGTCTCACTGTTTGAAAAGGCAAGACAGTTGTTCCCTCAGACATGAAAAGAAAGCAATTAAAAGGAAAACTATACCAGCGCTTACTTGTTAGTTTAGCAAGAACCAGTTTAAGAACGCTGGTGGTTCTGGGAACACTTGAGGTTAGCTATGTAACATAATAAATAAAAATATCTGTGCATGCCCTAGAGAGCTTGACACCTACCTACCGAGTTACGGCCCAGTGAAGTCAATACATTGGAAGACGAAACAAGCAGCGCTATTGAGAAATGCAGACAAGAGGTGTCATGAATTTGGGGAGAGAAATAACACTGGTATAAAGCACTATCTAAAATAGCCCTGGACAGATACAAGCTGTCCTGATACCCATGTAATGTGGTATGTATAACCCAAGACTATTCCATAATTCTCAAGTGTTTCCTTAAGAGTCTGGGCATAAAAAGGCAGAGAGTCCCAGAGGTTGCTCCTGCTTTGCCCATGTGATTCTGGAATCACAAGACAACTGCTCAGAGACACCAATGCAGAACAGAATTACACTTCACAATTCCCATGCTGTTCTCTCTCTGGATATATTTACAAAGGCAACACGGGTTTCTTTTTATTCCTCTTCTGCCATCACTACTCTTAGCGTCTAGGCAGATTTGTCAGGAATAATGTGATGAAACCTCTTTCCAATGACAAAATACTGCATCTTACTTTCCTCTAACCTGCTTAACTGTTTATCCCTTCTAATAGTGAGCAGACACACAACAGTGTCCCGAGTTTCTAAATGGCATTTTGTTTCAAGTGAAGATCCCAGCTGAGCCATTTCTAGAGTATTATGAAGAACTGGAGATGACAGTAAAGCTCTGAAAATAATTTACTATAGCAGTGAGAAGTTAGGAATGCAAACTGGGCACACTTTGCTCATACACCATTGCAAGAGCCTCAGCATGCAACTTAAGAAGTTTTCTAACAGTCCCAACTTGCTGTATTACATATTGCTCAGGTAATAAAATGTTCAGAATGATGAACACAGAATTCACAGAAATCACACAGCAGTAATGCCAGCTGCATCATCAGGGCTTGCTTGTGAAAAGGAAGAACTGCAAGAACAAACTCTGTAAGGAAGATTTCCCCTATAAGACCATTAACATGCTAACTACTTGAGGGTACCACAGCACAGATGGGAAATCTACAGCAGGAAGTACAATATGTACTCACACGGATGCGGTTTATTTGATGAAGAAATATAAAAATGCTCCACTATACGTAAACACATGGGCTTGCCAGATCAGCCAAACCTCACTCCTCGAGCACAGCTCATACATTTCATTCCTGTGACTTCTTAATCCCAGTATCATCCACTGCAACTGCCCTCTAGCATCGCAGTCTCTTTTTCGCTGAAGAACTCCATGTGAGAAATAGTTACCACCCCATCCCATCTGGTGCGGGTGCCCAAAGAGGTGAGCGCGCTGTCCTGATCCTGCAGAGCAACCAGGGGCTTGTCACACATGGAAGGCCTTGCACCCAAGGGCAATCTCCTAGCAATACATCACCCAACTGCAGCCTACTGCCATGGGACCTTCCACACCAAGCGGCTCCAGGTGCCTAGGCAGCGTATCCACTGCAACACCCCTTAAAACACCTCCACCCCATGACAGGATGCTGTAGACCTCTCCCTCCCACTCTTGGGACAAAAGCAGTTTCAAGTCATTTCAAAGGTCCACCTACATCGTTTACTGGGCGCGTTCATTGGGATGGGCTTCACCCCAACAACCGCCCTACTGTCAATAGAAAAGTTACAGGCGTGCAAAATGAAGTCCTGCCTGAAAACATGTTAGTCTGAAGTTAGGTACCCAGCACCTAGCAGAAATCTGTAGCTTAAGGAAAAACGAAAAAAAAAAGTGTTCATAAAGATTCCTACTTTTCCAAGAGTTTAAAAAAAACCCCAAACAGGCAAATATTTCTATCTTTCTCACATTCTTTTCAAATGCACCAATCCAAGCATTTAAAGCAGCCTGAGCTGTCAGTTTACAAACTTACTGCTGCTCTGCACACAAAGCATTGTTTTGGGACAAATATATGCATAAATCCGCATGGATAATTAACAGCTCGCAGTTGGTAGTAATTGCTACTCCCTTGAAACTTTGCACTGCATCCGTTCAGAACCATCAACTATTGTTATTTGATCACAAGCTACAGTGGTTTGAATTACATGAAAATCTGAGTTGTCATCACAAGAAACACCAAACTTCTAGCAAACTTCTCCAGAAATTTTTGAAAATATGGTTAAGACACATCTGGGAAATTTTAAAGTTCAGAATGCAGTTAGGAAGAAAACAAGAGTTATGTTTTTAAAACTGTCCTAACTCTTTCGATGGGACATAAACCCTGATTTTTCAATACTGTGGACTGGTCCAACCCACTGCTGTTTTGTCTGACTGCCAAATGTGATTCCATTTTTATGGCTCTGCAAACAGCACTTGTGTCATTGCTTCAAAGTAGGTCAGTAACTGTAATTTATATTTCACAGGTAAGGAAATCAGAGCAGGGGATGACAATGACTTTGCAAAGACAAAATCTAAGTCAAGAAAACAAAAAGGCAAATTCAGAACCTGGCTTCTCACTACTCTCAATTTTACACTCTACTAAATCTCGTTCCCTCTCAAAATGAAAAGCTTTGGTAGCACCTCATAGTATCCCGCTAGTGAGGCCCAGACGATGCATCTAACAACACATCAGCAAAAGCTGATTTCCTGTCAAGTTGTGATTAAGCAGCAAAGAAATATTACATGTAATTTTTCTTAACTGTTCATTCATGTTTCGTAAGCAATCCAGCATTACAATTCTCTTTCTATGGCAACTGCAATCATAAAGTTTTGCATTAAGCGATATACTCCTCAAAAATTGAGGGCAAGTTCAGTCAGAAAGCGTATCTTCCTTTGAAATATTCAGGAGCAGTAGTTCCTTAAAAGGATACATTGATATTTGCAAAGCTTAGTAAGACCAGTCAGATGTTAGCCTATAAAACACTAACATTCTCTTGCGAACTAACCACCATATATGGTTGAATTAATTATTTCCATTAATTTATTTAAAAAACTGAATTTTGCTCCAATTTTAGCATGTTCTTTTAGGTCTCATGCAAAAATATCAAGACTTTTTAAAGCACACATAGAATAAAAACCACAAAGAGTTTCAGTTTTCTTTTCCACTTACACAATTACTATGATCTACCTATGCTTTCTTGTTACTGCAATGTCATTTTTTTGCCACTACTGGATCCTGAGAACACAAACCCCAACTGAAGTCACAACAGACAGGGATTCCCAAGGAATTAAATGGCAGAAGCAGCAACACTAACAAGACTAAATGTTGAGCCAATGTCCTTGGTAAAGTCCCTAACACTGGCCACTAAGCCTGAATTTTCCCAAGTTAATGGTAGTGCAGAGTACTGTCCTCTGCACCCTTAGACAGCTTGATTGTAAACAACTGCTATGCACCTCCCATCTCAAAATGGCATCAAACACCTGATAAAGTATTTCAAGGAACACATCCAATATTCACAAGACTGAATATTTAGATCAAACTAAAGCAGCAAGTGTGCAGGAAGAAAGTGGCCAAGAGGTGCTGGGAAAATGAAGTAGACTCAGGAGTGCTGCAAAGTACAGATGGGTAAATGCACTGAGACAGTGAGAAGAAAGAGGAAATGTCATAACCGTGGGGCAACAGAAATGGAGAAGGCTAAAAACTGAGATGGAAAGGAAGAGGCAAACAAAAGCAGACAAAGCATTTTTTCATGAATCACAGACCAGAGTAACCGCTTCCTAAAATGCCATCCTAAAAAGGCATCAGCCAGGCAAAGGGACACGTAGTCCACAAGTTGGACATTTAATAAATATGCCGGATTTATCCTCCAATTGCCTTCTTCCACCTATTTCAATCCTACCTGCTCTTTGGTCTTGGATTTCTACCATCCAACCTGCCCACACTCTTGCTACTTTTAAAAGCTCAGTGACTCTACCAAAATGCCCATCACTGACTTTCAGGGCTGATTCCATGTCACCTCTCCACCCCCCAGCTATGTGCTGTACTGTTTTCCAAGTATCTGAGCTGTGCTGCAAGGCTCTGACTGCTCTGCATTTGCACAGGATCCAGGACATGAAGACTCTGAAGCTCTCCAAAGCTGGATCTTCCAGGTATAGGTAGCTAGATCCTAGGCAGATGGCCCTTTCTTCATAAATTTCTTCGTATTTAAATAAAAGTCCTATTTACCCAAAAGAGCAATCCCACCAAATGCGCATACGCTTGCAGTAGTTTTAGAGCTGAACTGATTCCTGATAACATAAGAATCAGGCACTCAGTCTTCCAGCAAATTCAGAATACCCCCATTCTCTTCATCTCTCTGCGTCCTCTGATTTACTGGTTTGAGAAAAGCTGTTTTTTCTAAGGAACTCAGGTATCTAACCTACATAAATACTTGCAAGTGTTCCGTGAGATACTGTGTATGTCTTTAAAGACCTAGATATCGTATTTTGAAATACCTAGTTTTATGCACATGGGAATCCTAGCTTCACTGCAAATCACTCAGATTTATAATAATATTTTCCAAAGCACTGGACAAGATTTACCTTACAAATTTTACTTTCAAAGGGATTTAGTCATCTAGGTCATGTGCTTTAGAAAGTGTTATTTTTTTCCTGCTCCTGCTCCCAGATTTTTCACGCTAACTACTTCAGGTATTCAGCTTCACTACGACTCAAAGTGTTTGTTCTGTCTGTAACCAGTGGACGTAGACAGTTCCTTCCAAATGGTGAGTCATGGCATCTAAGCTAGGTGCCTAAAATCAGTGTGAATACCTATCAATGTATTGTGTATACATTTAGGCAAGCAAGTTTGTCAAGGCTGGCTTTCCAATGTGCCATGAAGTAAGGACATACCACAAGATTTCTTTTATTAATTGTCTGGAGACAGACAAAGCAGATAAGATTTTTTTCATGCATACGACTTTTGTAAACATCAAGGGCTGAGATATCAGATGGAAAACACCCACAACTCCACATAAAACAACAAGAGGTGCAGGTACTTGGCAACTTCCATGTAAATAACAGCATCATAATAGCAATTTATCTTCTACTGCACAATGAACAAAAGAAACGCAAATGAAAAATTACCTGAGCACCGTAGACTCGTTGCATTGCCTGAAGCAACTGGTTTGTATATTCAGTAAGGGTTCCTGCATCTTCCTCAAATACACTGAGCAAAGACCGAGTCTTCAATAAAAGAAAAAAAGCAAATGGTTTTAGTCCTGAGAGCAAATATTAAAAAGAATAATGAATGAATGTAAATAGATGGCAGCAAAAAATACAAATCAATCTGAAATAACAAACCTTTAACTTTGCATGATTCTGTTTATTCAGAATCTCAAAACACGTAGAAATTAGTCCTTTTGTTATGGATGGGTAAACTGAGGCGTAAGGAAGCAAAGTGATACGCCAACATACAAAATGCTGCGGCCAAATCCTGACTCCCGGTCTCCTGCTGTACGTAACAGACAGTCCTTCCAACACAATCAGAAATGTAAAAAATCCTGAATATCTGCCTGCTGACTACCGTAATCCAAACCACGTTAAGGACTCTGGGTCAAACACCACTGCTTGCTCACTTTACTTCTCTAATGTCAGACTGTATTAAAAGCACCCCTTTCCATGAGATAATTTACAAAGTATTATTCACTCTCAGTTGTCTTGAGCAACTCTTAAAGGGCTACTGCCAAAGCTAGCTGACGTAATGGGACCAAACAACTGGGTGTTCATGTACAACAACAGGCAGAGAAGTATACACCCAACCTTCCTCCATTCTGCTAGCTTGTCCTTGTCAGCAACCAGGGAAAAAGGAGCATAATGACTTGTGTTATCTTAAAGACATGAATTCACTTGGTTTGTTCTGGTGGAATCCTCAGGAACAAAGAATTATGTTGCTGGTACAGCTCCTGAGATAGGAAACAAAGATATCTCAGAATAATGCCGAGCTCCAGAATTTGCTAGATCACGACAATGATGAAAGAGGGAAGGCTGTCCCTTTAACAAAGTCGTGATCAATCCTTAGCCTCAACTTTGGTAAATCCAATCTATTTGATGCTAACTGGCAATGTCTTTCCATCTGTACAGCCAATTTATATGACATTAATTAGTTTCACCTGTTTACATCAAGGGCATGCATAAACCCCAGCACTTTCATAATCATGTCAGTCCCGTAACAGAGCAAGTGCTTTACCTATCCTCCTATTACAGGAATCTCTAATGTACCTCAAATATCCAGGTTCAAATCTGGGAAATTTATTTCAAAGACTTACAATAGTTTTAAGTTGCTCAACTATTTTAACAGACATACTTCCACAAGGCGTTTATAGTTCTCTGCAAAACTCTCTGCCCAGAGTTTATGTTTGTTCTAAAAAACTCAAAAATCTACATCCTTCAAGAACTCTGACCTAAGATTAACTATCGTTTCATCTCTGCCAAGAAGTATCTAAGCCAGAAATTAGTGTTGCTCAGCAGTTAAAGTACATGACTTGGGAGGCAGTGCTTGGGTTCTGTTCTAGTCCTTGCATGGGAGAACTTCCACACTTTGAGCAATTCTAAAGCTCTCAACGTTTCAGTCTGCTCATGGGCTACCCTGCTACAGTACTTCCTACCTGACAGACACTGGCAGTCAATGCATTTGGGAAGCTAGTTTGAGAACTCGGCATGTAACGAGATATGTAGTATAGAGTACTGTTTTCAAATAAAGAGAACATAAAACCTAAAGAATGGACTAAAGGCCAAGTCAATGAAATGGACACCAAGAATCCAAACTTATAAAGGACCTTTATGCTGAAGTTCCTTACAAGGACAGCAGCATGACTTTAGAGTTTTCCACGCTAAGCTATTATTTCAGTAATTGAAAACACACTGCTTTTCAACAGTATCTGGTTTTAAATGTTTTACCTTCAATGATGCATTAAAACAAGCAAAACTACTGTCAGCAATCTATATATCTATAGACTGCTCATCTTCCTTGGTTTGTGTTACAACATCACATGAAACGCACAGGGTATGAAGATGGTTAAAGAATAAATCTAGGGAAGGCAGAAATGATGAAACTTAACACAGTGTTTATGAAGACGAATCTCAAGCCAAGACTAAAAAGTTGCAAAGAAATTGCCTGAAGTAGGCTACAAATGACACATTTTTGCAAGCTGGAAAAGGTTTCCAAACACAGGAATGTCAGCTACATTCCTAACTCTTACTGAATTTTTGCAGGTTCGGTTTTTCTGATGTCTAAATATGGGCTGAGGTAGAACAGCTCTGAAAAATAATTTCTAAAAGTCTTGGCCTGAGTTATTAGCACATTGTTCAAAAATAATAAAAACAATAAATGATTCAAGCAGTTTGGAAGTTATTCTTGGAAACATTTATATTTAAGAACACCATTTTAAATCACTGCAACAAAATACCAGTATGGGTGTATTTTTGCTGTTCCTGTTTTGACAAATTCTGGAATAGCAGCTAATGCTGCTGAAATAAACCAGTAATCCAAATATTAAGCTAACATTTAGGAGGCCTCATTAATATCACCATTATTTCAGCTTCTGGAAACACTGGAAAAAAAAAAATTCTACTTTCATGTAAGTAGTTCCCCTGCTTTTAGCATGACTGCTTACGTAAATTGTTCTCTTGTTTTCTAGCCAAACAGTTCAAAATTAAGACACTTCTTACAGCCTTTTTCAGCCAGCGCTTGGAGACAAATCAAGACAAAAGCACTATATTGTCAGGGAGAGAGAAATCAAGTTTCAGAAAGCTGATGAAGAAATAACTTTAGCCTAATTCTGTTCTGTCTTGCATGCAATTTACATACTTCATAGTTATACAAAGTGAGGTTATATCCTCATTTTACCATCCCTTTGCACTGCTCTAAGTGACTCCACAGGCCAGAGGAGAATCAGGTCACTTAATGCAAAAGTAAATGATCCCATAAGCTGCTATCCTGTACATTCTGTGGGACAGAGACAGCCTTTTTGCTTTAATTTTGTAGCACCCACCTCACAGAGGGACCCTGTTGCACTGTGAATCTAAAGCTCTTTCCAAGAAAAAAGTAATAAAAATATAAAAGACTGAAAAAAACCCCTTGTTTCATTGTATGAAAAAGTAGATCTTAGCAACACTGGGACATTATAAAAATTAAACAATGCCCCTCCCTCCCAAGGTTATAGGACTTGAACAAAAAGTAACAACCAAATCAAGACAAAACATCCTGCAAATACTCGCATTTAAGTGCAGCCTGGTATTTCCAGTAATTGCAAAGGAGATGTTAACAGCCTTCACTTCAGGTCAGAAGAAAGATGAAGACCTCCAAATTCAATTTAGTGCATTGTTCAGCTGCTTTCAGTCAGTGTTACATTTTTAATCATTGAAGAGTTGACTGAAGAGGTAGATGAGTTCACCTACACTGCGTGTCAAGTTCCTCAGCTCCAGAATGCAGTGGGGAGGTTAATACTAAAAATGTTAGTAACTGCTCATAATAAATCTAGCACACTTTGGTAAACTGTGGAGTACAGAACAGTTCAGGCTGGCAAGAAACTGCACATCACATTGTCCAAACCCCTGCTCAAAACAAGGCTGACTCTGACATTACATCAGGTTACCCAACGCTTTTTCCAGTTGAGTTTTGAAAACCTCCAAGGATGGAGATTCCACACATGCCATATCAAGCAGGTGATGAAAATCATTCTTACTAGGATGGGATTTCATGGAGTCACAGAAAAACAGGATAAGAAGAGGTAATCAAGATGAGCCCCAACGCTCACTAAGTGCTGACAGGTGTACATCCAATCTTTCCTTTAAAATGTCTCATGACAGACTCTGCAACATCTTTCAGCAATCTGCTCCACAGCTTACCTAGTCACTCCTCCTGATCCATCAGCAGATGAGTTAGGATTACGACACAGGGCTACTTGGGAGCAGGATCCATGCTGATCCACCCTGCCCTCCTTCCTTCTTTCCCTGTGCTTCACCAATTACTTTTGTATCTCTGCCTGCATCACACTTTGTCGTCAAGTGCACCTTCGCCACCTCCCTGTGAAATTTCCACTTTCGTCTTCCCCTCACTTCTCCCTTCCACCCAAGCTTCCCTCCTTCCATCCTCCTTTCCCAGCTCTCAAGGCCTCACACCTCTCTGCCCCCAAAACCATCACAGTATGGCACGTTCTTTGCTGTGGGGTGTCCACGGTCCTCAGGGGTGACTTCTGCAGCTGTGTCGTCACATCACGGCTCCCAGTGGGGCACAGAGCACTACCTTGGTCTGGGCGTAGCGCAGTGGTGAGAGGAGAAAACTTCTCCCCTGCCTGCTGGGGTGGGGAAGGGCAGCAACCGCCTGTCCTCATTTCTCGGACTCCTGCAGAAGGAGGTCATCTTTGGTGGGAATCCACCTCACCTCACCTACCTCATGGGAAGACCCAGCATCTGAACGACTGCCCTTGGGATCCACCGCCCTTGGGATCCCTCACCACGAGCAGGGAGGAGCAGGCACGCTGGCCGTGACATTCCTTCAGCCCGCTCCTGTCCCCCGTGGTGGCCAGGTGACTCACAGCGCACTAAGCCCGCCTTGCCCTCCGGGACCTCGCAGAAGCCAGGGCACCGAGCCATGCCCACCCAGCCTTCTCCAACCCACCTCGCCTCTTCAGGGCAACCCCTGCAGCCGGCCAGCGCACACCCAGGAAAAAGCCAGAGGAGGGCTCACCCCGCGCGAGGCGAGGAGACGGGCCGCCATGCCCCGGCCTCCCCGCACTGGGGTGCAGCCCGCTTCGCCACCGGCCCCCCGGAGCAGACGCAGCCTGGTTTTCCCTGACAGACGCCCCGCGGGAGGCCGAAGCCGCCCTCCCTTCCCCCGATGCCACAGCGGGGCCGTTTACCGGCTTCACGGCACCCCCGCCGCCCGCCCGCCCGCCCGACGGCTCCCACCGCCGAAC
>VZSF01002600.1:29921-45785 GCA_013398295.1 Chionis minor | reverse complement strand
GGCGGGGCTCGGCGGCGTCCCTCCCCGCGGGGGCGGCGGCCGCTCTCCGTGGGCAGCGGGGCACGGCGGCTGCCTGGCTGGCTCGGCCGGCGGGGTGGGGGCGGCAGCCCGCGGCCGCTCACTCCTCCCAGTTCCCGTGGGCCGGAGGAAGCGAGTCACGGGGAGGGAGGGAGCGCGGCGGGCGGCAGGGCAGGGGGTGGCTTCCTGCCGCCATTAGCTCCCGCGGCCGCGGCGGCCTCGCCTGCGGGGACGAGGCCTCAGATGGAGGGCGGCCGTTCGACCTGCGGGCCGCAGGGGCTGGAGTGGCGTCCCGCAGCCCCGCTCTTGGCTGCGTCCCCTGGGCAGTAGGGGGGTGGGAAGGGGGACACAGTGGGCACTGCGGGATCCCCCCTCAGCTGAGGGAGGTCTCCATGGCCGTGAGGGTGATGGAAGCGAGGGGAAGATCACGTCCTCCAGCCTAGGCTTGTGAGGCTTGGGGACCTCCAGCTGTGGGTGATGTCCCTCAGGGTGTTGCGGCTCTCCTCAGGGGCACCGCAGGGCTGGGGGCTGGCAGCAGGGTCAGCCAGGCTCCTGGAGCCCCAGCTGGCTCAGAGAAGCACCATGGGGCCTCGGCTGCTTTCAAGGACCAGGGTGGCCGCTGGCTAAGATGGACCTGCTTACAAGCGGCCCTCATTTCATAGAGTTACAGGATGGTTTGGGTTGGAATGGATCTTAAAGGTCATCTAGTTCCAACTCCCGTGCCATGGGTGCCCATTTCAGAAAAAAAACATTTCTGAAGAGTTTAAGAAGCATCCTGCAAGTTAAACAGAGTATGCAAACAAAAATATTAGCTATAAAATAGTAAGATGTTACTGTCTCTAAGAAGTTTCACAGTCCTCAACTAACTCACGTTGCTGGCCTCTTTTAAAAGAAGAAAAATATTTTTTTAAAAAACTGCAGCTTGAGTTGTAAAAAAACCCCAAACATTAGCATTGACCTGCTTTGCTATTGGTATAAGTGCCTACTCTTTGCATGTAAGTCCCAGTGCATTTTTCCACTTCTTTCATTCTTAAACAAAGCGAACATTTTATATGGCATGAAAGGTGATTGCTAATACATATTTTTCTTGCTGATTAAAAGGCTGTACAGAAGCAGGTGGCCGTAGGGAAGTTTTGCAGATCAGCTGGATGATTGTTTGCTTTAATTATGTGTGAGAAATGATCATTGAACCCTGTAATTTTGGCTAAGATATTTCTGTGGGTCTGACATTGATTGGTATTGCTTCTGAAGCTCATGATAAGACCTTTAACCCAATGTGCCAAGCCTCTCTTGGTCTGACTGTGCTCCACTGGTCCTGAAGCTGGACTCCCTGTTCCAGGCCCTTGAGTAAGAACAGAGTTCTCACGTTCAGTCCACTTTTCCTGCCTGAATAAAGACACTGAGCCGTAATAAAACTCACTGGCTAATACCAAAAATACCGAGTATGACAGTATATATTTACATAATGAGAAAACAAAAATAGATACAGCTTTATCATAATAATGTTGTTTCAGAGAGCTTAGAATGGTGGAACGAGGTCAGAGAAAATTTTTTTGCCTACAGAATGTGAAGTAAGGCACTAGACTTAAGAATCCATGACCACTTCTGAGCCAATTTTGTCAGTCTGTGCTAAAGTCTTATTTTCCTTTCTTCAGAAATTTTGAAAATGTTATTTGAAATTCACCGAGGAAGATTTCTGTATCTGTTAAAGTAGCTTTGGGGCATTTTTTAGTATTTCCCAAATACTTCTGTTACAACTCTGCCCTTTTCTTTCCCCCTCTAGTCTTGAAACAGTTCAGCAACAGCTCTCCTTCATTGGGTTGAAGTATTTCCTTCACCAAGAAAACATTGGGTTGGTTTCTGTTTTTATTTCACATTGTCTTCCCTCCCAAGAGCTATAACCTTTAAGGCTTTATCTTGTTCCTCTTGATGGCTTTGTTTAGTCTAAGGTTCAAGTATGGAAGCCTGTTGTCATTCTGAAATTGAGGATAGCTATTTCCAGAACAGGTTCTACTAGGTTCATTTAAATAACACAAAAGGCACTTCAGTAACTATGGTAGGGTGACGCTTTTACTGTCTGTCATTCTTTTTTGCATCATCCCTTACACAGCTGTAATCTTGGTGTATTGCTTATTTATATTGATCCAAAAATTTTTATTGAACTTTCCCAATGCAGTCCAGGTGCTTTTGGATTAAAAATAAAAAAAATCTTGCCTACTAATAATTGAAATTACCTTTCCCTTGTATTGCTGATAACTGCAATTAATTTCGCCATCAGCTGGTTTTATTAGGTCTCAAGAATTATTCTTCAACCTTGGTAACTCCAAATAATGTTTCTAAAATAATTAACCCATAGTACGACCACCAAACATTTC
Organism: Chionis minor; assembly: GCA_013398295.1. Classification (NCBI taxonomy): domain Eukaryota; kingdom Metazoa; phylum Chordata; class Aves; order Charadriiformes; family Chionidae; genus Chionis; species Chionis minor. Next base: position 43,392 of record VZSF01002600.1, on the reverse strand, counting down.
AACAATTTATTTATACAACAGTTGTGATATTATAAAAAAAAATAGGTACCTTTGTGTATAGCCAGGCCTATGGGTAGGGGATGTCTAAGCCTTTGGCGCAAGAAGATGCCGTCTCTGGGTTTCCTGGTTTTCCATGCGTGGCACCAGTGTTGCAGTGCCAGGCTGTTAGGCCAAGGTAGCCCACTGGAAGCAGCTTGGTCAGCTCAGCTCCAGGTGACATGCTTCTGGGGCGCTCCGTGGTACCTATGCCTGCATCTGGTACCCCAGGTAGCTTCTTCAGAGCTGTCTCGGTAGCTTTATGTGGCACGGAATTTTATCCCTGTCTGGAAGAGAAGTGGCACGGCATTTATCTTGTCGTGTGGTCCAGGAGCTGCTCGCTGCACTGGGCAGTGCCAGTAGCAGACTAACAACACTTCTGTCTTCTAAAACCAGGTATTGAAGGCAATACTCAGTTACTACAAAAAGTCTTCCTAGTGAAAAGCACTCTCATAGCTGTTCTTCAAAGTCAAATTTAATGGGTACGTTGTACATATGGAAAGAGAATAGGGGAACAGCAGCCGCGGTACCTAGAATCAATCACCTGAATGTTCAAAAAACCTGTCATGGCAGTATGAGCTGAGAGAACACTTCCAGCTGGAGAACACTTCCAGTAAACAATCCGATTAATATTTGTGCATATTCTGTAACCTACAGATGACTTGGCTGTATTAAGATAAATGCCTCTTAGAATGTGAAAACTTAAGGTAAAAGCCCTGGAATGGCCAAAATCAAGTTGATACATACTGCTTGTAAAACTAGTAAGAATTATCGTATCAAATAACATCAATAACTAATTGACTGTTGAATATGAATTAATTCATTACATGAACTAATTGTATTGTTTCTAGGAAAAGATGGTGCTTCCTTCTAGCAAAAGCCTGAATGTAGCCCAAAAACCTTGCAGTTGAGAGAATGAACGATTTTAAAGGAAAGAAGAAGAAAGTTTGGATTGATCTGTAAGTTTGAGATTTGTCTGCTATATGTATCTCCTGGCAAAGTGATGTAAAAACTTCCAGTACTACTGCAGTTTCGCAGAAATTAGTGCATCTTCAAACTTGAATTTGGGGTTGTGCATGTGATAGTCTTGTTCCTGTTTGAGGCTGGTGAGGAATATCCCTTGGTAACCAGCCAGTCAAGTATGATCCTCCCCAGACTGCCTTTGCTCATGTGACAGAAGGAACCGCAGCATGAGGGTGGCAGCTGGAGACTGTGCCTTCTGCAGAACTGGAGGGTCTCGGTGCCATGCTTCCAGGTTTGCCCAAGTGCTTTTCCACTTAACTGCCCAGTGCCAGCTTGAGGCTGGAAGCTGGAACGCTGATGGTGCTGTGTGTGAGTTAATAAGCCCTGCCAGATTTAATTGGCCTGTTTGGAAACAAGACAGCTGTTGTGCATCCTTAGCATAATTTATTTCCAAATTTGATAATCCACCCAGTATTAATGGAGAGCTGACTATAATTATTTTTTCTGGTTTTACTAGTTACAGAGTAAGTCATATTGCATTGTGTTTTCTTTCTCATATGTTCCATTATAACTTTAAAGAACGTATTGCGTTACACATCCTTTTTGGCTTCATACCTTATACTTTACAAGAAATTTCGGAGCAATAGTGTGCTAGTCACATGTTTGCTAAGTCAGCTGAGTCTATTTATGTATTTAACACAGTGCCTAATACTCTTATTCTTCATGCTCGGTAACAAAGAAATCTTTGAACTACAGATGACTTTTAGAGGTGTAATAATTTACCCTAGGTTGTGTAGCTGTCCTGCATACATATAGAGGGTATATTAAATGATAGTAGCAATAAATTGCTTCAAATGAATTCTTTACAAGTGAAAGATTTGAAAAATACTCTCACGACTCTCACTACCAGAAGCATCCCAAACCAATTTTTTAATACTATCTGAATAAATTACTGGCTAAATTAATAATAGGGCATCTAATGTGCAGGAGAACTCTGGACACATAGAGAAGGAGTATCTTGTGATTTTGAGTACGACCCCCAAGCAGAAATAAAATTCCACTGAAATTATTAATTGCCCTGTAACTGAGATCTCATGCTGTGTTTTAACATAAAACACATGGCTTTGTTTATTTCCATTAAACACATTAGTAATATGCCAAAATGGATATGTACAGATGTACTGGCTAGTGGGATGGATTGAATTAAAATCTCTTTGAAGGTGAAGATTGTAACTGCCATCTTTAATTTCATGTAATTTAAGGACAATTAAGTTCCCTCATTTAACCAAGTACAGCAGCAGCCTCCATCCAGAACAAGAATATGGTTTCAAAAGCTGGAGTCTCTGATGACAACACTGGCTAGAGGCATTGCCACCACTGCCACCATGCCTGCTACTGCCCCACGGTGCCTGGCCTCCGGTGGTGTTGGCACGACTCTTTGGGAACCTGCCTGATTTAACAGTTTGCATTTGCTTTGCAAGGAACAGGAGTAAGCAGAGAATGGGCGGTTCGTCGGTAGGGAGAAGTGTTGAAATACTTCAAGCTAATATTCTTACCTTTTATCTTTTTTGCAGCGCTTGGGCAAATGCCAAGATACAGGCTCCTTTCTCCTTTTAGCTGTGCTTTTTGTAACATTGCCCCTTAACCTAGCAGACGCTTCTCCTATTGCAGGTGATGATCCAATGGATTTCAGAGGTGTCTGAGGTATAATGAAAAATCTCACTGTGAAATACAAGCGACAGAAAGAATAATACAAGTGCTTCGTCAAAGAAATGCGCACGTGATATGATTCTGTAGATTAAAGTAAGAGACATCCAATGCCTGGCATGTAATTGTTTTATGAAATGCTAATAAGTAACCTGTTAGGTGTAAAGATTACCAAAGGTCAGAATACCATGTTGCAAATGCAGGTTGGATCTGCAGGTAGGACTGTCAATTTAGGGTCAGAGGGAACACTGACTCACAGCCATTCTTTTATAGTATTTAAAATACAACATTAATACAAATACCAGAACCAAATGCACTTAATGTCATCACTGTGTCTAAAGCCAGCTTTTAGCCTAAGTTTTTTATCGTGAGATGACCTGAACCAACCATGCCCTGCGCTCTTGTGTTTCCTTCTGAGCAACAGAATTGAAAAGTTCACGTCGTCTTAATTCTGATCGCTCCCTTTGATTCACCTCCCTTTGGCATCTTGGCTGCTTGGGCTAAAAAAGCTGAATAAAGTCACGACGCTTACATATAGTAGAATATAGCCTAAGGCCTATTAGAAGTCCACAAAAGTCTACTAGCATTATTATATCCCCTTGGACCTTCCTGCTTGCTGTTTGGACTCTTTTTGTTCTGCGTGTGTGGTGTAGCACAAAGGGGTCCTGGTCCATAACGGAGGCTGCTGCAGAAGCCCCAAACAGCTCTCCTGGTTGCTTGCCCTTGGAGCGGCGCCTGCCTGCACTGCCCCAGGCAAAGGCAGAGCAGGATGTGGTGGTGCAACAGAGTGTCATTTTATGTTTTTAGACAAACAGCGGAAAAAACCCAGAGGATGAGGCAGAAAGCAATAAGGAAACTCTAGGCAGCACCCAAATGGGCACTGATATCACAGTCTGTTTGTTTCCTGTAGGTGAGTGACTCCTCCGGGCAGGCTGCCAAGGCAGCATCAGGAACACGCATATAAAAGGAAGTGCTGGCATACTGGGCAAATATGCTGCTGTGTTGCTGCCCAGGCAGAAGGTTTGGGCACCCCCAATCTAGCTCAGCAGGAACCATCTCACTGAGCTCTGTGTTCCTCCACAGCGCTCAGACGTTTCCAGATTCATGAGATCAGACGTTTCCAATTTTTCATCCCGTGACAGCCACTTAGAAGTTCTGCCGTCTGGAGAAAGCCAAATGCTGGAAACCCTTTCCTATCATAGGACTGGACCTACTGTTGCAAACACAGGCTGTGCCAGAAAGTTGGAATTGCGCAGCGTGTGCACTGAGACGCTCCATCCAGCATTGCTGCTGGTGGCAGGATCGTCACGCTGGCATGCTGGTGGCTTGTTTTTGTGGGGGCCAGTCAGGAATATAAGGGGAGTAAAGTTGAACAATTACAGTGGAGGTTGTCAGCCAGGTATTGTTATTACCCTTCATAGCCTTGTAGCTCTTAGAGTTTCTTGTCAAGAGATGTGCTGGCCTCACAACTTGGGTAAGAGCATGGCCCTTAGGAAGGCTGTCAGCAGGGACAGACTGCCACTGTTAGCAAAATAATTCTTCCAGTCAGCAAACCTCTCTCTTTTTTTTCCCAGGATAAAGGCCACTGTGAGCAAGGTACAAGCAAGATGAATTATCTCACCAGGCTGTGGGCAGCTTGCTGGCTTGAAAATGCCCACCTTATGTGACTGTTTGAGCACCTCACATCAACTTCTCCAGCGCTTGCCTTGCAGCGGAGAAGCTGCCCTGCCCTTTTGCTTTCCACTGTGAGATTTGCAACGCAGGCAGGTGTTTTGTAACAATGCCATATGCTACCTGTGCACTTGACTACCTGGCTGCAGTCCTGCAAGCATAGAAAGTTGTATTTAGCCTGTCAAATTCCTGGAGATTAATCAGGCATATAAATGTTGGCTGGATCAGTAAATAGTTTTCCAGTTCTTTCAAATTCGTTTAAGCATTGCTTATCTTTGTTTTTCTTTCACTTTTTAAAACCAGAACATTTAGTTCAAGGGTCACATACAGTCATTATCTTTAAATACTCTATAAACGTAAGTGCTGACAAGATCCTAGGTCAGCAGCATCTGTCTTTATGAAAATCATGAAGCGTGCGGACAAACTGTACAGCAGAGTCAATAGGACGTAATAATATGCATCAGTTTTTCTTGGATAGGACCAATGGTTCCTAATTAGTTTTTCACCCTCTGAAATCAAACCTGTATGAAATAGCAAAAAGAAAAAAGCCCCAAGCAGAACCGCAATCCATATCCGTGACTGGGAGAACATGAATAATAATGCAATGGAAAATGTTCTTGTCAGCATTTAAACTAACTTAATTGCTTTGAAAGAAATCTATGACAAAATAAAAGTCTGCAGAGTTTTTCAGCCCTTGCCTGAACAGAACTGCTTGTGCATACGGCGCTTCAGAGGTTTTCCTACATTTGATTTACACTGCATCGTAGCATTGCCAAATGAAGCAATGTTCAGTACTGTGAAAACTAAGTCAAGAAAGAGCGGCTTGGTTTCAAATAAGCGCCCTGGTTATTGTTAGGTCAGAGTTCAGATCTCATTTAGACTTGTACATTTGGATCGGTGCTGCTGGCACATCTGATTTCACCATGTCGAAGCCTTCTGGGGCAGGTTTGCTGTGAGGGGTACCGGGGCTGTCATCGCCCCGATATCATTTCCCCAAGTGACATGTCCTTCTTGTTACAAGATGAGGGAGATTTTGGTTTTGCTGGAAAAGGACTAGGCATTATCATTGTGGAGGAGAGAGCAAATGCAAGTCCTCAAAACCTAAAGGTTCACTAATCAGAAATCAAAGAAGTAAATCCCCACAGCAATTATTTTCAGCTAAGTTCATAATTTTTATGCAATCCCATAAATTTTAGTGAGCGGCAAGTCATGATTTTTGGACACATTTTCAAATGCAAGTACTAGTAAACAAAATACTAATGTTTTGGGAGTAATTCCAAGGATATATTGAGGAACAGCTGGTCTTGGATTTTGGTGCGTTTACTCCATTGTGTTGTTAAACCTGGAATGAATGAAATTAGCTAAAGTGTTTAATGCAGAGATTCCCAACCTTTGTCCATTTTTGTGTTTCTCTCTACCCTTTGCCTCTACTTGTGGATCCAGAAGCTGACTCCATGTTAGAACAAGGCTGAATTGCTTCATCTTTATTAATATAAGTGAGAGGAGACTGTCATCTTTATATAGGTGCTGAAAGGATGTCTCCTATGAGAACATCCTGTAACTACACATCCTGATTGCTTATGGTTTGTTTTATTTCATGTGCACAAATACTCTGCTCTTACACATATTTCAAATTACGTATACAAAAGCCTTCTCTAAGCTCTTAAAAATTACTAGTATTTTATCTGTCAAAAATCACATTCTGATTAAAATTCAGTGTTAAAAACATACTTTTGCTCTTTGTCAGTCAATGCAAAATAATATAATTGGCATACGTGGGTGTCATCTTTGAATAAGCTAATACACGCTGCTTCCATGTTGCTAATTGTATGAACAACTTCTGTTTACTGTATGCCTAATATGACAGAAGTTTCAATTAATCAAAATTATTAGCATCCTCTTGTATTAAATGCATACTTAGATAAAGAGGTGCTGTTTTCATGGACATAGAATTTTTCTCTTTTTTAACCCGGCTGGTATTTGCTGAATTAGAATTCAATTTTTTCAATAAAATGGCACATACAAGTTACGAAAGTCCCACCCAGAGTGAATTATATATAGCCTACCTATGTTTTATGTAGAAGATAAGGTGTTAAGTAATCAGATACACAGATTTGATAAGGAAATTTTTGGTCACGAGGATGTGTGTCCTGTTTCTACAATCTGCAGGTACAAAACCGCTGCAGCGGCTGTGCTGTTTGGCTTCATTACCAATGTAAGGCAAAAGCAATTACTATGTGTGGAAAACTGTGATGAAAATCTCTATCCGCAGTAGAGGAAGAATTTGCATCTGAAAAAAGTGCGTGGAAATGAAAAGACAATAAAGCAGGGGTGCCATCTTCCCATGATACTGAGCAAATAAGAGCTTTGTGTGCAGAAGGGCCTCTCAAAATGCAAGCGTGGGACTCCGTAAGGCAGACCAGCACGTTGTGCAGAGGACAACTGGTCTCCTGAGCGGCGGCGTGCCTTTTCTCTTACACACTTTTGAGGTGAGGAGGGCTTTCCCTCAGGGATGTAGATAAGGTTATCGTACGCTACTTGAGTTTAGTCTTATCAAATGGTGCAAGTGTGTGTAAGCGTGTGCCTGAAGTGAAGCATGTGCTTTGTTTCGAAGGGACGCGCTGCTGCACTTGCAGCTCAGTGAAATCTCAGTATGAAGGTCCTTTCTCTAGCATTTTGCCGTTTTTTAATCTTTTCATTTTGGTGATCCCTTCTTTGTTTGTAAAAGCTGATTTAGGTGCATCTTGCCAATCAATTTAGGTAGTGAGAGGCAGGGGAAAGAGATTACCCTCTCTGTGTAGCATATTAAAAGAAGAGAGCAAGATGCTTTTCTCCAGCAGAAAAGAGCTTTGAGAGACTGTTACCAGCAATAGTAAAATGAAGGTTGAGTAACCTCAGAGGTAGGAATCAATGTTATATATCTCCTGTATTTTTATAAGACCTTTAATAGAAGGATCTAATACAGCATATATACCAACCTTTTGGGCACAGAAAGGATTCCAAACTGTTTCTTAATATACAGTGTAAACATTTGTCCATTTTCAAGGGCACCTACCTTGGATTGGAGCAGCAAATGCACCAACACTAAGCCCAGCATCTTTTTGAAATGGGAGGGGAGTTAAGGAAAACGTACCCACGAGTTTAGAATTTTATTAATTAAAAGTCACGGGGATCCTCTATTTATATCTGGAAAGGGAAAAGGCAAGGTAGTTACGTACCTGATTCTGAAGAAATAAGACATGGAAGGTCAGAATTTGCATTTGGGTAGAGAATTCTAGGGAGGTTTTCTTGTTTTCCTCTGCCTTTCCTAGGGACGACTCTGATGTCTCAAATATAACCATTTCTTGAAAGCTGGTAATTCACTCTCTTGGGCCTGAACATGCTGCAGATGTTGGAGCAGTACTTCACTGCTGCTGATATTAATGCAGCTTTTTAGGGAGACTGATAAAACATACCTTCTAAATCAGCTTTGGAGTTGATACAGTGATTCCCACTCAGACAGGGCTCCTGTGAGCTCGGAACGTGCTTGCTTACATGGCCCAAAACTTAATCATCTTTATGGCTCTGGAAGAAAAATGTTCCAGAGAGTGGGTAATAGCTGAGCTCAGGAGCGAATCCTTCAAAAGCTCTTCTGTGCAGGTCTGTGTGCTAAAATCTAGGTGTTTTTAGGAACAGTCATGCCACTGATGTAAACATGCTAGTGTTGAATTATGACTTATTTCTTCCCTATGAAGTTACCTTTGAAAGTCTTACTCCTGAACTCTATTTCTACCTTGTGAATCAGCTAAGAATCATATGCCCTGGACTGTTAGCTTTTAAAAACAAAAGGGATTTTCATGACTATCCACAATAATCACATTCAGAAAGAATTATTGCAAAATTAATTACTATTCATTCTGTCAGAGATTGGGGGGCGATTTTTTGTAAAGCTGGCATATTTGCTAACCGAATAGGCACATTTATTCAACATGTATTGGCCCTCCACTTAGTGATAATCTTGCATTTCTCCCTGGCTGACCAGTGGGTTCCTTGTTCATTTCTTGCCGGGTGTTGTAGGGGATGCTGCAGTTTCATGGATGTAATTGATTTTGTACCAATCCAGGTCTGATTTGGCCCAATAATGGGAATTTTATTTGTGATTTCCATGAGAGCAGAAATGGAGAAATGTATGAAAATCTTCTTGCCTTAGGAAGAAAAAAAATTCCTTGTTCTTGACAAATACTCTTTTTTCTTTCAGATGAAGATTTAAATGTGTGTTTTTTTAAAGTCAGCTTCCACGGACCATTATAAAACAATACGTTCTACTCAATTTTGTGTTTAAAATAGGAGGAGTCATCATTTTGATTTAAAAGAAGTACTCACATCAACTTTTCCACTGTCATTGCAAGGAGAAAGGCAAATCGCTTTTCATCCTCTTTGAAGTTCTTGTAGTTTAAATCTGTTCTCCGCTGTGTTGCCATGATAAATAATGTCACGTGGATGATGTAAGGCTGGCCCAGCTGTGGGCTGCTCACTTCAGTGGTGGGCTCAAGGCAAGAACAGCTCTGGGGCCAGAGGAGTGTGGGGTTGGGGCTGGTGCTGAGAAGCTCCCACAGCAAGCATGGGGCTCCCAGGCAGCCAGAGAAAGGAAGAGATCATATAGAAAGCTCTTTATCCGCATTTTCTCATTGCTAACAAGGAGTGCAAGGTGGGGGACACTGCATGGATTACAGTAAGTCTGTGATGGGCAAAGCAGTTTGGCTGCTGCCTCCATGCAGGGTCCCTTCACTGCTTCTTGTATAAGCTTGCTGTTACTAGAGAATTTAGTCTCTAAAATGTTTTTCTTTTCTTTTTTTTTTTTTTTAAAATGTTTTTCTTTTCTTTTTTTTTTTTTTATTAAGTATTTTAACTGTTTCTGATACGGCTGCCAGGAAATGACAGCTTACCATGACTGCTACTAACTAAAGATTAGGATGGGGGATATGGCATATTGATTCTTTGCTGTTTATTTGACTATGGAGAACAAAAAGCACAACTGGTGTGGACTGGGGCATTGATTCTTCCGTGTTTATCCTGATAAAAGGAACAAACCATCAACAGCTGAAGCGGGCAGGAGCCAGGGTCAAAGCAAGCAAAAGGAGGTTCTTGAAATCACGTGTGGCTGAGATGGGGAACATGGGATGCTTTGGGCGCCGAGGGCTTACATGGACTCAAGGGTGGGTAGGACAGGTTCATAGAAGAGAAATGCCAAATATATAGCAACCATGTCTGTCTCAGGAGGACTGTGATCTGCAAATGCTGGAAGATGGGAGAATTTGGGGTGAACATATAATCTGAATTTCCTCTGTTCTTTCAGCTGCTATCAGAGATAGGATCCTGAGCAAGGTGGATCTTTGCTTTGACCTGATACAGCTTCTTTATGTTCTTGTTAGGCACATCCTTTTTTTCTAATAGTAATCCTATCCCACTGCTTCCTATTTTGGCTTCTCTGTTATCTCACCCAGCAGTTATTTCTTGTCTTTCTGACTGCCATTAAAGATGGAAATTCATTATATGTTCAGATGTTACCTTGCACAGTTGGGGCCAGACTGGTGTGATCATCAAGTGCTATTACACTATAAGCATTACTAAGAAATACTATAGCAACACGAGGGATTGTAGCGTTTTTTTTCTTTTTGGTGGCCTCTGGGTTTGAATTGTCATTTGGCTTCTCTTCCCCAAATCAAATTTGGTAACACTTTTTGTTAAGAATGCAGTGGGTGTTCTGAAAATGCTCACAACCATGCAGAGATCATCTCTGTATATAAAAGCCTGAAGCATTTCCCACTGCCATGTAGTGGGCACCTTCAACAGTTATGAAATTATGAGAGATTTTACTAGTAAGCTCTTGATCTACTTCCCCCCTCCCCCCCGCCTTTAATATCAATGAAAATAATTGAATATCTTGATACATTTGGCTTTGTTTACTGACATGTAAAAGCAAATGACCCCCAGATGACCCAAGAGTGCTTTTGTCTGTGGTAGATTGGGGCTTGGGCTAATGAAATTTTTCAAGCAGAATCATCCTTGCAGCTTTACTGGGAAATTGGGGTGTAACTGGCTGACCTTTGGTGGCTAAATGATCACAACCACTATCTGTGCAGCACCATGATATTTGAACAAGTCAGTGAAAACTAGTAGCCCAGGTTGCCAGCTATAAAACAACAGTACTGTAGCAAGACTGTAAAACTGTCCAGGGAGAAACATGGTACGCAGTAGCCTGAAAACACTGGAATTTGAACCTGGAAACACTGGAATTGAGAATCCACCATGAACACAGTGGTTGTGTTGTTTAAGTCTGATAACGGATTTGTAGTGCAACTCTTAAAGTGGGAAAGTTTTGTATAAATTGGATTCCTGTTGTAAATTATATTAAGAAAAACTTAATCTCAGGATGCTAACTACTGGTGAAGAACGGGCATTTTTTTTCAGGACACTTGTGGTTTTGAGAACATCCACATCTAAAAGACATTCTTCAAAATCAAATACTCAGAAGCTGGTAATAAGCACCATATTTTTTCTATACTTGCCTGAGCTGAGATAAAAGCCTTTGTAAGGAAGAGTTTTGTTAGAAAAAATCATGGGTGAAGAAGGTTTCTATATGTTTAGATAAAAAGAATTTGGGAAAGTATACAATCGTACAAATAAGGGCTGCTTCCTAAAAATCCTTCTCCATAGACCTGCACAGCAGCTTGACAGACAGATTGTTTGGATTTCAAACACTCAGACTAGCCAAAATGTCCAAAAAGAGAAAATCACTGGAATTTCAGATTTGGATAATCTCCTTAACTAACCTGTTTTCCCAGCTGGGTAAAATTTAGGTTTATTTAGGGAAAAATAACAAAGTCCTTTCCCACTACACCTTCTGAAATACTTACATAAGCTCACAGCTATACATCTCCCAGTCTTCCTCAGAGATGGAGCACGCAGCGTGTGTGACAACAGACACCAAAAGTTCATTGATGCAGGGAACATACTGCTCTGAGCACTCAATTTCTTTAATGTAAAGTGTTTGTTTAGTTAACTTGCTTACATGAGTGTATTTTGGTACCAGTTATTTTCAGTGATAAAGTGAAACGCTCAGTTTGTGTGGGACACAAGTAAAGTTGAAACTAAAGCTTGTCTTCTCATTTGAAATAGGAGGCACCTACAATACAGCTGCCAAGTGAGACAGTTTGCCTCAGGGCTGACTCATTACAATCCCAGACAGTATATACAGGAATATATCACATTCCCTTTGTCCTAAGTCGCCTGGAACCACTAGTAGCTCCAGCTTTGGATGGGTGTGCTGGAAGTTTTTCGCCTTCTTGAACTCAGAGCAACCCTTCGTTTGTGTACACGGGGCGCTCAGCCTGTGCACGGTACGCTGAACTTGTACGAGGAGTGAGAGCGCTTAGGAGGAAGTGACAGCATCTTTCTGTTATCCTTAATACTACTGCAGGTTTCTGAACCGACCTCACATCTTCTACTTGTGGCCAGCGTAACGGTTCAGTGTGAAGGCATCTCCAGGGGATTTTTGCCTCCCAGCCACCTCTTCTAGCACGTGAGGAGGGAGATGGCTCGATTTCTGTGCTCACCACAACCGCTTCCTCCCAGGTAAATTATATATTACAACCATGGCCATAGATTATTTCACATTGTGGCAAATCTACGGTCAGTGTGGGTTGCTGGGGATTTTTTGTTTGTTGTTGTATTAGAAAACTGTATGGGTTCTTTTGCAGCACCTCTTGCAGCCTTGCTTTCAGAGCACCCTTTCTTCCCTCATAATGCTGCTGTTAAAAATTTGCTTTGGGCTGTTGCTCGGTACTTGAAAGCTCAGCCTGAGGATTTCTTTTTCTAGATGCAATTTTCAGAAAACCGGCCACCAAAAAAATGTGACTGTGAATCTTTGTGAGATTTTTTTTTCCTGAAGGAAAATGCATGCAATTGTACTAGAGGGCTGCTGGTGGTGAAGGAGGTGTGTAGCCATGCCTATGTGCCCAGTAGCCCTGCCTTATTAAATTTTGAGTTGATGGCTCAGGTTCAGGCAAGTTTTTCGGGAAGGTGTAGACAAAGACACCAAAAATATTGACTTTTGACAGATGTCATGAAAATAGGTGGCCAGACAGAAGAGGCAGATCCTACAAATGCCCACCCTGCTCTGAGGTGGGCTCACTGCTGGTTAGACACCAGTGAGCCGGTGCAGGTGTGCCTCCCTGGGGCATAAATCCGTAGGATTTGGATATTGTTGACTCCGCTGCTTATGGAGCTGCTTGTTTTAAACATGTGCTTTCTGGGAAGTCTGTAAGAGAACTGCCATGTCTGTCTTTTCCCTTCTCTGGATAGTCTGAAAGATCAGGAAGCAGCATTTTATATCTGGTCCTTTTGTAGTAAAGACAGTTATCAGTCATACGCAACCATGATGCTTGTACTGGTGTTTACATGACACCCCTGAAACGTCTTTCTGAGCCCTTAAACAGATTTGTTGGAGCAGTAATATCTATCCAGACAGAGTATTTGTGGTTGCATCTGGTTGTATCTGTTGGGTTTCGGCTCCCCGGTCGTTTTAGAGGACTAAGCCATCAAGGTTTGGAAGTATTTTGCTTGTCTGTGCACAAAAAAGGTTCGGGTTAGCAGAAAACTGGTCAAATTCTTTTTTCGGAAATGATACAAATTTTGAAGAAAAAAGATTGCTCGCAGGCTTTGTAAACTCATCTTGCCCGTTTCTCAGTGCCGTTAACATTAATTGGGGAAAGCCCATCTGTAGCTCTTACCAACTCGATAGCTCTTCAGTTTCACCATCGCGTTGCGATAAGAAGAGAAATACCCAAAGCAACCGATAAATATTTGCTTAAAACAGTGACCCGGGCGTTAGTGACAGCAGATGCAGGGGTCGCAGCCGGGACCTGTGGTGACACCGGTTTCCCCGGGGTGAAAGCGGGGTGTCCCACAGGCGTGAGGCAAGGGGGAGCTGCCTGGGGGTCCTGCAGGCGTATGCCTACATGGAGCCTCATCTCCGGCTTAACAGCTCCAGCCTGGGGGGGGGCACCGGGGGAAACCCCGGGAAGATGGGGAGGGGGTGGCTTTCCTCGGGGAT
>VZSF01002600.1:0-29754 GCA_013398295.1 Chionis minor | reverse complement strand
GCGGCGGCGGCGCTGGGCGGGGGGCGCGGGGCCGGGCCGGGCGTGAGTGAGGGACCATGCCCGCGGGGGGCTGCGGGTCGGGGGACGGCGGCGGCCACGCAGCCACCCACCCCCGGCGGGGCTGCATCCCCCTTCCCCCGCCCGAGCCGCGGGAGTCGCTGCCCGCGCTCCTGCAGGAGCATCCTCCTTTCCCGAGGCTGATGCGCTTGCCCAGGGGAAAGAGAGGGTGATGTGGCCCGCCGGGAGGCAGCGGAGGCGCTCTGGTGCCCGGGTTGGCGGGGGGGGTCGCCGCCTCCAACAGTAGCCGCCCTAGGCACGGCGAGCCCGGGCCGGGGAGCTGGATGTAAGGATCCCGCCGGGGGTGTAAGTTCCATCCTCTTTGCTTCCCTATAAGGCCACGAATACCACTTCTGAAATGAATTTGGGCCACTTCTTCTCCTCTGCTTGCCGGAGAAGTTGGAGGATATTCCAAGGTTGAGGTTTCTTGCATGTTAATGTGTACACTGGCTGGGGTGTCCAGCTGCCTCCCTTATTTGTTCATTGTTATTTTCAAAAGAGATAACATCTGGGAAGATGGTGCTGTTGTGCTCTTCCTCCCCCCAGCCCCCGCAAAAAAGGAAAGTCTATGGAAATTGATAAGTGGACCTTCACCGTGTGGTTATGAATATGAACATTTCTTAGTCATTTTTTATCCTGACTGCACTTAGCAAACATTGCCACCTGTTTCAGTACCTGTGTTACATCTTCCAGATGCACTTGATAGCTCCATAGCCTTTGGAAAACATGCAGCAAAATAGTGGCTGGACCAGTTAGAATTACTGTGTCTCCATCTCTAACGGTTTTGAGTTACTTTATCCAGAGTTTCAATGGTGCCTCGCGTGGTGCTAGTCCCGTTTTGCAAAACCGAGCGTATCTTTGAGTGTTAACGATGATGCTTTTTCCAAGTTGTNCGCGGCTTTATCTCCCACCGGGCTCCGCCCGCTGCCGGCTGTCTCCCGTCGCCGCTCGGCTCCGCACGGCCGGGCGCAGCGGCGCGCAGGCAGCGCCCATGGGCTGCGGCAACTCCACGGCCGGCGGCGCGGGAGGGCGAGGTAGGGCGGCGGCGGCGGCGCTGGGCGGGNCTAGGCACGGCGAGCCCGGGCCGGGGAGCTGGATGTAAGGATCCCGCCGGGGGTGTAAGTTCCATCCTCTTTGCTTCCCTATAAGGCCACGAATACCACTTCTGAAATGAATTTGGGCCACTTCTTCTCCTCTGCTTGCCGGAGAAGTTGGAGGATATTCCAAGGTTGAGGTTTCTTGCATGTTAATGTGTACACTGGCTGGGGTGTCCAGCTGCCTCCCTTATTTGTTCATTGTTATTTTCAAAAGAGATAACATCTGGGAAGATGGTGCTGTTGTGCTCTTCCTCCCCCCAGCCCCCGCAAAAAAGGAAAGTCTATGGAAATTGATAAGTGGACCTTCACCGTGTGGTTATGAATATGAACATTTCTTAGTCATTTTTTATCCTGACTGCACTTAGCAAACATTGCCACCTGTTTCAGTACCTGTGTTACATCTTCCAGATGCACTTGATAGCTCCATAGCCTTTGGAAAACATGCAGCAAAATAGTGGCTGGACCAGTTAGAATTACTGTGTCTCCATCTCTAACGGTTTTGAGTTACTTTATCCAGAGTTTCAATGGTGCCTCGCGTGGTGCTAGTCCCGTTTTGCAAAACCGAGCGTATCTTTGAGTGTTAACGATGATGCTTTTTCCAAGTTGTATGTATGTGTGTATGTTTTTTTGGTGTGTTGCTGGTTTCCCCCCTAAACCCTACATTTGGTGCTCATCGGGGTAGAGGAGGCTTTTCGGCCATTATTGCTTACTTGATTTCAGTTAAATGATTATAAAGTAGGTTTTAGGTATCATGCGTATCTATCAGAGGCCTCTCATCCATTAAAGAATGCACTGTATGAATTTACTTGAACTTCTAGCACTCTTATTAGACCTGTCCTGCTTGCACACGTTAACTGTCTCCCATTAGCTGATTCCTGCATTGCTGTGACTGGAAGTTGTTTCAGCGTATGCCCAATGTAGCTTCATACTGCTGAGGTGGTGCTTGTTCACATCCCATTTCTGTTTGCTGGGTAAAAGCACCAGAGCAAGTATCAGAGGAAAATTTAGAGTAGTTTATTAGTCCCTTTGTGGTAGCTTCTCGTTTAATGCTGATCTGGCAACCCTGTGGAAAGTATACCAGGACGTAAACAGGTAAATGTCCACTAGACCAACTCTTGACAGCAGTAGTATTTAGTGAATTATGTTGAACTGAAAGTTTGTTTGTTTAAATAAATGTGTCCACTATTGCATTAAAGGCAGCTGTTTTCAACAGGTTTTGGCTTACAGATTCATAAATTAT
This sequence comes from Chionis minor, assembly GCA_013398295.1. Lineage (NCBI taxonomy): Eukaryota > Metazoa > Chordata > Aves > Charadriiformes > Chionidae > Chionis > Chionis minor. The sequence continues at coordinate 27,360 of VZSF01002600.1, read as the reverse complement.
TTTTACTGAAGGTACGTCCCCTTTGGTAGTTTAACTTAAGTGTACTGTTATTCAGAATACATTTGAACTTGCATTTTGTGGCAGCCTTTTGCATATTCTTTAGAAATAGTCCACAGATCTCCAGTGGCTTAATGCAAGTAAAAAACTACAGTGTCCTGTAAAACACATAATTAGTATAATGAAATTAATACTGTTGACCTGATAGACCTTTCCAAAGCAAATACAGCTCTGGAAGGTCCAGTCCTCTTTGCACTTTCACCATTGTCTATAGTGTTATAATAACCAACGACTGGTAATAAAAGTAAGAAGTCAGATGTCTGCTATTTAGTTCTTTCCATTTAGCATTCCTTACAAAGTATATCTAATAAAAATAAAATTATTTTATGTAGGGGAAGGAGAAGACATACCATTTTTAATCAGAATCCTAGAGCTTTTGAGGAAAGTGCAACTCTCAATATTTTACTGAAAGACATGAATACTGTGTAAATACAAATTAATTTTGTGGTTTGCACAGCATGACTACATCTTTAGTGCTAAAGTTATGACTATTCTACAGTCAGTAATGTCAAAGCTAGAGGTACATAACATGTAATTAACCTGTAACACTCTCTGTCATATTATATGACTAAGGATAATATTGTAGCATACTTCACAGAATACATTAGGTGTATTATGCTAGTCCCCATTTTCTTACTCTGGTAAAATTTCTATTGTAGCCTAACTTGATTTTTCCTAAGCAGACGTATATGTAATGATAATATCATTAGCTGAACTATCTTCTGTTGCATGGCTAGAATGACATCAGAGGAGCTACCAGCCCCATGGTCTGTGAGATCTAAACTAATAGATGTGATCTAGAATAACATTTCTGTCTGTGGTGCAGAACTCCAGAACACCGATATAACTCACAGAGTTTAAATTTTCCTTCCAGAGCACCAGACACTGGCAAAAGACTCCTCAACTGAGAAATGGCAACTTCTGTTAGCCAACTATCTCTTGCATTTGTCCTGCTTTTACTGCAATCTGCAGGGTTGCCAGTGACAAGCTGCCGTTGCTTCTAAAGTGCAGAAGCCCCTCTCACTGAATGGAAGATGCTCTGGGATATGTTTCTGTCCTTCTTCATTTGTAACAGTTTAAATGCTATGGGTTCTTTTTTTTTTCACTACCTTAGATGAAATGCTTTTTTTTCTGTAATTACTCGGGCTCAGAGTGATGTGTGGCTGAATGGGCCTGGTTTATTCTGCAGGCTGTACTCTTCCTTCTCCTCCTGCAGCGCTAAAATGCGTCCGTGGTCCTGCTGTGTAGATGGTGTGAGCAGAGAGGTCACTCAGGACAGCTCAGTACTGGGTATTTTTTGTGGATGCAGCTTCCTGGGTACCCTTATTGCTGGGGTTAGGCAGGTTTTGGAAAATCAAACCAGCACGAGCCTATCGGGACTAGGGTTGCAGGGTCAAGTGCTGCTTTTTTTTAGGCCAAGCTGATACAGTGGGAAAAAACGGACAAGCTCTGAAATATGTGATGCTTTTCTCAAGTCATATGCCTGAAACATCATGGCTGCAAGAGCTCTAAGCCTTGCTGCTGTGGAACAGCTATGCACTGTTTGTGAATTGGTAGTAAACAAGATTCTTTGGCTGAACTTCTGGCAGGGGGAACTTCAGTGGCTATAAAATAATGTGTCGTTCACTAAACATGGAAGAGTTAGAGAAATGTGTCAGTGAAGTAACTTTAAAAACAAACAAGTCTGTACAAACTGAGATGTTATTGGGTCCTTGTGGAATAAAATCTATGTATAAGAAGTGTTCAGGCTCCCTAATGAAGAAAACCTTATGAGTTTTTACATAAAGCTATTTATGGGCCACCTATCTGAAGTGATGTTCGTTTCCAAGCTCACAACTCTCCCAGGAAGAAAAGTGCTGGAAATACTTTCGGACTGTATTCAGGTACTTTAGTGGTAACCAAGTGAATTTGGACCAAACTCTTTTTTCACTTTTGCTAGTGAAATTAAGAAATAGCACCACTGAAATCAATTGAATTCCATCAACAGAAGTGAGGATAACCTGGTTCTCTGGGCTTACAAAAACAATAGAAAACAAACTAGTTGCTTGTTTATTATATTGATGTATTTATTATAGTAAAAATCATCTCTTAAAAAGTGAATTTGTTTTCACCGTACTTAGTTCTCAATGTTTTTGTGTGAGGTTCAAAATTTTGTGTGAGATTTCAAAATGCTGCTGTGGGTTTTTTCCAGCAGTGTTACCCTGTCTAATATTCAAAGAAAACAAGTGTTGCCAGGTGTGAGTGAGTGCTAGTGGTGCATCTGCTTTCTCAAATAGAAGTTCATAGCTGTTCAGCTCTATGCGAAGCCCAAGCTGACCACTCTGAGAGACAGCTCCTGTCCCCAGAGTGTGAATGTATGTGTACCGTAATGCGCTGAAGATCAGTATGGTGTTGAACATGGGCATGGCATTGAACTGTGACTGGTGATTGACTAGAACTTGAGCATCTCCACTGGGAAACGTAGCGGTACTGTAGGCACACAGTTCTCACTCAGCTAAAGTTTCGGTTTTTGTATTAAACGCTTTTTACTTTTGGTATATTTCCTGCAAGGAAGGCATCATTTTTTCACGTGAGGATCCAAAGTGCTGAGACCTCAGCTCAGACTCAGAAAATGCTCGTCAGAGGCCTCACAAAGGACCATGAAACTTTTTGTCGAAACTGAGTTTGTTTGTGGTGAGCTTAGGTTGAGAAAATGAGAAAGTCATGGCTCCAGTGCAGAACGGGCACAGCACAGGAATAGTTTCTTCTGGAAGAAAAAATAAATCCTGCTGGCAACGGAGCAGGACTTTTCAAAATGTGTGTTGTCTGATGTGCTGCTGATGCCTAGGCTCTGTCTAGCTGTGCGGGGTGGTGCCCTGAAGGTACGTAGCTGAGCTGACTCCAGATGAGCTGGCCTGGGTGGCAGAAAATGTCTCCCCTACATCAGCTGAGGCTGAGTTTGCATGCAGCACTGCAATGCCAACCTTCCATCTGGACACAATTAATTTGGGGGGTTTATATGTAGTACCGTGTACATGTGCCTATGCAGCCAAAAAGTCTCAGAAAGCCGCCAGGTAAAGTTTTAAAGCAAGGACCTGAGCTTGTTGTGCATAGAGGTACTCCCTCCAGCTTAATTAAGATTTTCTGCTGATGCATATGCTGTACTGAGATTTTGATGACTCTGAAAGCAATACTAACACAAGTAATATGTACAGCCTTACACAAGTCTAGTCTACGTTGTTGCTGGGAAAAGGAAGGATAGTCAAGCCATAGGAATTGGGAGCTCAAGAGTTAGCTGTAAAGAGAGATGTTCCCTGCCGTCCAGTCAGGTAGACAGTGATGGAAGGCCTTGCAGGACTGATTCTTCCACTCTGCATTTAAAATAAGGATGCAGAAGGCATATTCTTACACATTAGAGTGAGACGAAAGATATTTGCTATTTATGGATATTTTTCAGCAGCAAAAATAAGGTTTTTCAAGAAATGAGGTGCCGTGGCTGGAAAAAAACCCAGCCCAACCTGTCTCCAGACCTTTAAAATCTTTTGTGTTGACAACTTCTTCAGTGAGCTCAGGTAGCCTCTTCCACCTAAATACTGAGAGAAGAGGAAAAAGAGAAGTGAAAGGTTTTCTAATGTCTCCCCTAGCTTGTGTAATTAATAGAAGGGATAACTTACTGGTTACTCAGCTGAATGATATACCAGCAATAGCAATATGGCATTAATAACCTGAGAGGAAGAGGAAAGAGTTTGTACTTGAGTGAACGTTCCTCTCCCAGCAAGAAACATCTGAGTCACCAAAAAAAACATATCCATCACCAAGATCAGGCAGCCAGGTGGTAGCTTTTGTCTTTTTGCTTTTTTGTTAAATAGCAAGATGAATTAAGGGGTGGTTGATCTCTTTAGAAGTCTGGGGCTTTGGATGGATTGTGTCCCAATGTTTACATTAGTTCTGTCTAGATGTTTTGTAAAACTTTGTTTATCTGGCAGGAAAAATGGAGCAGCATTTTACACATGCGGTGCCAACAACTGAATCAAATGGCAAAATAAACAGGCATTCAGGAGCAACTGCTTGGTTGGTTGCAGCAACTTTGTAGCAGACAAAACCACCAGAAGACTGAGCACAGTGAAATATATAAAATTCAGACAGGTGAATTTTATCTTATGTTGCTCTTATCCTGAATAGTCGTTGAGTGCACCTGAGCACTGGTCCACAGCAGCATCATTTTCACCCACTGAGAATCTGACCCAAACCTAAGTGTGATAGACTTAATGGATAGTATAGGTAATCATTAAAGATAAACTAGACAATCATGGGAAACCTGCTGTCTGCCAAAAGAAAATTCCTGTTGCTATTTCTGCATTGTTTAGCACAAAAGGCAGAAAAATGCTTACTGTACTATCAGTTGGTTTAGAGGATTATGCCATTATCTTGTAAACATGCACTATTTTTTTTCATTCTAGGTGCTACAGGGACTACTAAAGATGTGTAAGTACTTGCTCTACTCTTTCAAATATGTAACTGTGGACTTATCTTCAGTCCTACCAGCCTTATACTAGATTTAGTCATACATGATTCATCTAGCTCCTAACATATAATCAACACCACCAGATGTTTATTCTCTTTAGTGACAGCTTCCATCTCCACAAAACAAGTTCATGTCTTGTTTACTTTTCTACAGATTCCTTCCCTTGTTATTTCCCCAATAGAAATGTCTTTTGTCTGCTTCTGTTGAGAGAGTTGTCTCCCAGACATGGTCATGTTACTTCAGACTACTCTGTCTCATACCAGTACATTGTTTTCCAGTGGCCATGTCATTGTATGAAGCAACCACATTAAATCTCTCACAGGGCTTGGTGGAAATTTAGAGCCACTGAGGCAAGTTTCCCTTCTTTGTAGAAGACGCCATACCCCATCCAAGTTTCCTTTTAGAAGTTACCCACCTTCTGTAGATATTCTTCGCATTGAAGATAGTATCTATTGGCTCCTCTTTAGCTCCCTTATCTTTGATGCTGAGTAGCAGAGGGCAGCCCTACCCATCCTGTTTTTCTCTAAATGTGGAAGGTCTGAGCCTCTGTTGTCCTGTTGCCTCTTGCCAACTTCTGGCTTTCAGAAAAGCAGCAGGAAAAGATCAGCCTTTCTCAGCCCATTTTTCATTTGCTGTTGCAGAAATGTGCAGGAACAACTTTATTCAGCCATAAGTTTATTTTCCTATCAAAGGAAACATCAAGGAAGTCCTCCTGAGATCTCAGATTCTTCTATTTCATGTAATTGGTATTTGCCACTAGAATTTGAGACTGAGGGACCTGGGAAAGATTTTCATGTTATGCAATAGGAACATTCTTCAGTTTTATTTACTTCATTTACAGTAACTACTCTAATTAGATGGAGGAATCCTGGTGTAGAAATGAGGGCTGTCAAGTCAGATAAACAAGTGGAAAGAAAAGCTTAACAACAGGCTTGTCCTTGCTATTACAGAGCACATGTGAGAACTAACAACAGGTCTCGCTTGGCAGATGAGTGCTGTTGTCACACATACTCCTGAGATCTGTGGTACCCATGTAGTCTCTTTTCTGGGTTTGCAGTGTTAGACAATAAATAAATTGTAGAAGGCGTGCTTATGAGGAACCTCTCCTTGATACAGCCTGCAGCATCCATGTCCTTAGCACTTTTATATATACAAACCCACTGTCTTTAATTTATATTATGGCCTTTTTTTGTTGTTCCGTTTAGATAATTTGACTGACTTGGAACTGCATCTCTTTCTTTGCTCTTCGGTAGTTTTAAACTTCAAAATTGCAAGCACTGTTAAGTTATGAATTTAGTAGGCACGTTTCTGTGCTTAAAGGTATGGATTGGTGTATGTAGAACTGCATTTATGCATGTGTAAGCATTTGCAGGGCCGGGCTTCAAGAGTTAAACTGGGAACATCCTACTTATTAGTGTTAGATCATTTGTCATGTTTCAGAAAAAGTATTGGGATAACTTAGAAAAAACTAATTACTAGTGCAGACTTCAACAGTGAAAGGGTCAATCCTGGAACCATTACTCATTCAGATAAGTATAGTGGAGCCAGCCAAACAACCTGTGTGAGTAATAGCATGGTTGAGCCTTCTCATCAGACATTAGAAACACATATCTGTTAATGAGGAATGGCAGCGATGACCTGAAAAGTCCTAAATCAATCATCCTAGTATTTAACAGCAAATTTTTACAAAGGAAGTGGAATACCAGAAAAACTACTTTAGTTTCATGGAAATGAACAGATTTATATTAACCAACATTGTAGATCCACACAAGCTTTAATTTTACACCTTTTCACTTTCACCAGCTAAAGAATAAAAAAAATCCTCATTAAAAAACCCACTTTTTTTTTTTTTTGCTGTCAAATTTCAATCATATCGATTCTGGTCCGGAAAAGCATTTAGGTGTATCCTTACTTACAGCATACTTCCTTGATACAGAACCTGGTTATTCTAACTCAAGAGATTTCTCATTTCTTGACTGTGAGTCATTGCCAAGGCACCAGTGTCTCCTGGAGTGAGCAGCCGGGTGGAAGGAGAGAGGGCTGGGTCCTGCCCTGAGCCCTCCTGGCTGACCACGGGGAAGCTGCTTTACCCTTTGGGCCTTCAGTTTCTCTACCAGTAAGGTAGAGATGATGATACGTGTGGTCTTCCTACACAAAGTGCTACGAGACTGAGGGCCGTGCAGCAACAATGAGGAGGAGGTATGGTCTGGGAATGTGATCTCCCCCTGCACACGCCAACTCTGAAATCCACAGTGAATCTATCAGCCAGCTTCAGCCAATGCTCCAGCCCCACTAATAAAGAGAAGTACATCGGCACTAACTGCAGAACCTTAGATATAGGAGGGGTAAAATATATACTAGAAGATAATGCGATACCTGTGACACTCAGAATGTGGCTAAGTTTGGGGGAAGGCTAGTAACAGTAGGAAGGAAAGGACACAGCAGTTTAAGCCTGTTTCAGAATATTGGGAAGAAATCCATCTAATACAAATCACAGGCCCTTGTTCCCAAGAGACACCGAGTAGTAGCCTGTCAGTTGTGCGAGAATTTTAGTGTATTGTTTCTGGTGGCACAACTGAGCATGGCTGGAAAGAGTCTATATAATGCTTGGCACAAACACAGTCATAAAAGCCAAGGTAAGAAAAATGTGGATGAAATGAATTAATGTGAATGCCTGTCATTTGATATTTAAAATATTATGAAAGATGGCAGCTTCTTTTACCATCAAATGGACATACGAATGATGGATGTAAAAACTGACAGTTGAACCAAGTAGATTTTTCAGGCTTAGGAGGGTGACAGGAAGACTCTTGGGACAGACAAATCCTTACCAAAAGAAACATTTATTCTAGCTGAAAATAGAATGCCGTTATGTGGATTTGCTGTTAAATCTGCTTACTGGCTACAGGACTCCACCTACGCTACTAGCTGAAAAACGTACTCTCGATTCTTCTGCAGTAGATGACAACAACATCTGAGGGAAGATGCAGCGACACGGCAGCAGATCAGTACAAAGCACATCAGACTGCAAAGTTCCTTTTGCCATCTATTCCTGCTGCAGAAAAGATTATTTTAGCTTGCTCTTCCTGGAGGACTCCGTAAATGGAGATATTTAAAGATATTTTTTTATGCTAAGATCTTCCTTCATCCCTGACATAAGAAGTTAAAGATGCATTGGCAGTAGAAAGGGAGAGAGAAAGGATGTCCTGGACTCCTGTATCCTCATATCCACTCTTTTTGTGAGTCTAGGAGATGTGGCAGTGGGAGCGCTGCCAAAACCAAAGGAGCTTCTTTCCATTCTCATTTCCACGCAGTTGAGTGTTGCGGTTGCGGTCCTGCTCCCTGGAGCCACCTGTGTTCACCCAGCCTGGGCACAGAAGCAGCACCTGCTGCAGTGGCTCAGTTGGCACCTGGATGTTTGAACATGTGAAATTAGTGTGCGCTTTTCAAAACGGGGCTTTATGCTGCAGTGTTTGAAGGCAAGAGGTGTGGGGATATGCCTAATGCATCAACTAGAGCAACGTTCCTTCTCCTCCTCCTTAGAAAGGAGTCCCCAGAAAGGGGTGGAAAAGGGCCTCTTCCTTAAGTGCATCACCAGAATCTTTCTTCCACACACCCCCCACTTCCATGTTCCTCTTCTCTCTGCTCACCTCCTCTTTCCTAGTAGGACTACAGCAGATTGCACCCAGTCATTGCCCAGCCCAAGAGTTGTCGCCTGTACAATCTCAGGTTGTATTTGCTGTTGTGCTTTTAAGGGAAAAGATATTACAAATTTAGACTTTGATTTGTAGCTCTTAAGAGGAAAGGAAGAAAGCAAAATGTTTAAAAAAAACCCTAGTCTGCTTAATCATAGACCTAGATAATTTGTTTTGGTGGGAGAATGACAGTAATGGTCCAGTGATGCCCTGTAACAAAACATTTCTAGAACAGAAGAAAATAGCCCTGTTGCCTAGTAGAGGTTGAGGGTTTTTGTTGTTTTTCTTTTCTTTTTTTTTTTTTAAACATTGACATTAATTTCCTGTTGGACAATATTGATTATTATTCTTACAACTCCATTTTAGACACTTTGAGCTGCGCATGAAGTTGCTAGTGCTTTTAAAGCATTCTTTTCTATGGGTAATGGTTAATCTGGATTATAGAAAATGTTTCCAGTTGTTTGAGAAAATCAATCCTGTCACACATTCAGTTGGTTCAACAGAAATGATTGTCTGTGATCTTTTGGCACCCAAAGTCCCTTTCTTAAAGTGTTGTCATTTTTCTTGCTAAAAATACAGGGCTTGTTTCTACTGATTGATATACACAAGCTTTCCACTTTCCTCAGATGGAGCTGACCCACACTAGGACAAAGCAGCTTCACAGTCCTCAAGGAAAGTTGTCTCTGCATTTTTCTGGCTGCCTGTTTGAGGACTACAAGGTGTCTTAGGCTACGTGGGGGTCAGAGGTGCCTGGGGTGAAGGATGTTTGTGGATTTAACAGGACGCAAGTTATCTTGCCTCTATTTTTATTGCTAGGTTGGTAGGTTGCAGACCAACTAAAATGCAGCTGGTGCCCTGATCCATGCCCAGCTATGCAGAACTCAAAGTCCAAATATTTAATCTACGGTGGGCGAGTGGTTTGTGTGAAGATGCTGGTGCACAGACTGAGACTGCAGGGCAGGCACTATACCCTCAGGGAGTGAAAATAAAACACTTATCTTTTCTGTACTACATTTGCCTTCACATCGCTGCCCATTCCTTTACTCCTTGCTACACTGGACAGTATTTCAGTGAGGGGAGTCAAACCGCAGTGGCTCCCTATGGACCTACAGACTGACCTGAGATTTTAACCTAAAGGTAAAAGAAAAGTAATTGCCCATTTATAAAGGATTAGTAACGGTTATTTAGTTTGCAAACAACTCTGACTTCAGGAGCTGCAGTACCTCGTTTTACTGAGGTAACATCTTTTGGCACAGCTGCTGTGAAAGTTTGTCTTCATCCTCATTCCCATGCTAGCATGGACGCCCAGTCCCTTCCAGTCCTCGTCTGGTGGAACAGCAGCTCAGACTCGTTCGTTCCTGTTATATTCCTCTATGTTTCACATTATGTGTGGGGCAGGCAGTGCGGGGACTCCCTCAGAAAAAGCGTTAATTTACCTGTTTTAGCTCCCAAATCTATTTTCAGGCATCACTGGTGGGGGTCATGAAAACCAAGCTGCAATGATTCTCAATCCTTTGCTTTCTTCTGTGCATTACATTGGAAAATTTTCACTCTTTTTGTGCCCGTGTGAATACTTTATTGAGTTGTGGATGACCTGATTTAAACTGGGATCAGTAGTAATCCCCTTCTTCCCTTGCTCCTGAATCTACCCAGATGGTGATGGAGTATCTGAAAGAAACAATGTGCTAATGTGCTTTATATCTTTTGATGTTCCAGAGCAGAAGAATCTGTATCAGATGATGACAAAAGGAGGTAGGTGCTCTACTGGGACCGGCTTCATTTGCAATAGGCTTCAGTGAGTTCCGCCACCAGATGTACATCCTTCCTTTCCTCCTCCTAATTCCCACTGACACCACCAAAGCAGAGGGGGGAAAAAAAAAGGAGGGGGAGGAGTAGGAAATTCGCACAGAGCCCAGTATTGATGAGTGGGTGAGTTAGTGAGTTGGGAAAGGGGGGAACTTTGTGGCAAGAAGAGCACGGTGTCTCACAGCTGTAGGTGGTGTGCTCAATAAGGGCCAGTGACCTCTGCCTTCACACCAGTCCTGCCACAGAAGGTGGCATTGGCACTTGTGGGAGATCTCCGCTGGGCTGGAATCAAAGGAAGTGTGACTGTCATCAGACAAATCGGAAATCAACTCAGAGCCTCGGAGGCTGGAGGAGGTGTGATTAACTTGGCACCTAGTGGAATAGAGCAGCATAACAGGAGTCTCCGCAGGTAGCTCCAGGCGCAGCAGAGGCTCATAAGGACCCAGTTTTTCACCTCTGTGCATCAGTCTCTGCTTTTCATACAGGCCTTGGAGCCAGAAAAGATGCTCTGCAAGGCCACGAAGGGGAGAGGATTGGGCTACAAAAGTGCCCAACACCCTCGTGCTCCTTGCTACTAACAGTTTTCTCCAACTGTGGCCCTGAGCAATGGGTGGAGGTCCTATTTATTAACAAGGACAGGTCAAAGTGCTGTTAAATTGGTGTGAGTTGTTTGAAGTGGGGTGCTTCAGTGGTCCCAGTGTTGAACACTACGATCAGATTGGCTCTGTCCTTGGTTGGATATATTCAGGGTCTAGAAGAACTCGGGCCAGTGGGGTTTATTGTCACAACACAGCTGGAATTTAATGAAAATACTAGTAACTCGAGTGAAAAATAGCTCCTTTCACAGGCTTGGGTCCCACTTAAGAATAACAGCTAGCCTCAAGTTGGTTTTTTTTGCCTGGCACCATATTAACAAGCACCTGGCACTTAATATGCACTTTTAGCGTAGCCATGGGAAAGGAGGGCTCTTCTGAGGACGCTGGTGCAGAGGTGCCCTCCTCTCTGACCATCCATGGTTTTGTAATGCTGATGCATGATGTTGACATTATAGGGAGGAATGTTACAATTAAGGTCTGACCTCTCTTTAATTGCTTCTTTAACTCAGGAACTATGGTGGCGTATATGTTGGCCTGCCGTCGGACGCGGCTGCCATGGTTTCCAGTCAGACGAAAGCTGCACCGAAAGGTACTGGAAGGTTGCATATTGTATTTCTCCTGCTTTCTCAGTTTAATTTCATCTAGTAGGATGTACTTCCTTTAAAAATCAATTATCATTTCAGACAGACTGGCTAGCCTTGGAGCCTCTTAAGGCAGTGGGGCTATTTATAATCGTTAACATGATTGTTCCAGTTTATTTAAATTTTAACACACTTACTTCTGCAGAAGGATCCTAGAGCAGATGCTGACAATGTGGTACATTGTCTTCTGAACAGCTTCTCCATGCTCTGAGCGCTCTGTGAATTCAAAGAAAACAAAACCCTGTGAGGACTAAGAGGCTGTGATAGATGCACTTGCAGACCCTCAGCGCTATTTTTAGTTTTGAAGGTGTTTACTTGCATTGTGGTGAATTCCAGTAATAACAGTTAGTAAGTGCTTGCTTTCAGGTTTATTTCTGTTCTTATATGAAACCCAGTGGAAACTGTTTCTTTTCCATGTGGTATTTTTGAACAGTAGGAAAAAGCATTAGGTTTATAGGTACTTAATAGACAAGTCATAAACATACATTTATTAAATCATATAATACTGCTTAGATTTAATACAGCAAAAAGCTGCTGTCACATACGTACAGCGCAGAGTTTAGTCACTGGCTGGTGCTTCCAAAATTTGCTGCAAAGCAAAAAAAATGAGGAAAAATAACACTATTAACCAAAACAATAGTAGATGATTTTGAAACATGTTCCATGGGGTTTTTTTTAAATGATGTTCTAAATTAGTGATATGCTACAGTGTTTTAACTGTCTTTGTCTTTTGTTTCTGATTAAGATTAGAAGGAAACAAACACATCGAGATGCAAACAGCTGGAGGTACAGTATGTCTTAATTAACGTCATGTGCTTGGCATGTATTTGTTGAACAGAAACACGGTGGCAGTGCTCCCTGTGCTGCTCTTGGGTGGTCTGGGAATTACCCAGTTGTTTCTCCAGCTGCAGTATAATGCTTCCAAAGGCTGGACCAGGAGCCAGTTCTCAGTGGTGCAGACATCAATTAGAAAGTGGGTAAAATAATCTTCTTGCTGAGAAGTAAGAAGCAAGAAAATTCCGCATTACTCCATTTAGGAATGAATAAAAAGCAAATGTCATCATATTGCTGAGGGACACGGTTTAGGGGTGGTTTTGGCATAGGTTTATGGTTGGACTCGATGATCTCTTCCAACCCAAGTGGTTCTATGATATTTGTCTTCAACCACACCACAGCTAATCCTGTAGCGGTATTAAGACCCCCTATGAGAGGTGAGGTACATCAACAGCGTGTAGACCAGCATCTGTAGAGACAAAGCTTTTCCCAGAAATAAGTAGTTTGCAGTTAGAAAACATCCTCTCCATTTTGGGGAGAACCTTGAGGACTAAAGTGAGGCACCCACTAATAATGTCCTGGAGCTTTCGTCTTGCTATGGGAGAATCTGTGGGGATTAATTCTCCACCAGCCAGAATAGGGCAGTGAAAATTTATAGGCTGTCTTCCCGACTTCAGAGTTCCAACTAATTAACTAAAAAAATCAACCTCCTTTACAAGTTCATGTCTGCAGAAAAATTAAACAAGCTAAGTTTCCATTCAGAGTTTGAACTAAGTAAACATTGACACATTTTGAAAGGGAACTGTTTTGATGTCTAGCCAGTGGGGAGGGGGAAGTTATAAAGCTGCCCACAATTTCCATAAGAAGCAGAATCCTTTTCCAAGTTAGGTGAAGAGCCAGAAACAGTTCTGTCTGGTACCGGTGCCAGACACGGCTCTAGTAAAGCAGAACACATAGATACTGTTTAATCATGTAAATGGTTAAAACTCCATGGGCTTTGCTAGGAGCACTTGGATACAGGGAGACCTTCATACTAATTCTAATAGTAATTGGAGATGAAATGGCATATAAAATTCAATGTGGATGAAAATGATTCAAATTGGGAAAAATACTAATTTTAAATATACAATGAATGGCTTTGTACTGAGAGCTGACGGTTCAATGAAAATATCAGCCCAGCAGTAAGAAGAGGGGGAAAAAAATTTAGGAATTAATAAGGATAAAAACCCAGAAAAGACTATTTTGCTACTATATAAATCCATGCTGCACCTGAATCTTGAATACTGTGTTTGGATTTGTTTTCTTGCCTCTGATAACAAGTAATACCATCTAAAAAGGCGTAGAGAAGAGAAACAGGATTGTCACAAGTAAGGAACATTTTAATAATGGGAGGAAGTAATATGAAAAATTAATGCTGTAAAACAGTTAATAGGGGAATGAAAAATCATGAAGGATTCGTACTCATTCACCTGGCTGAGACGTCTAATCTGGGAACACTGTCACCCTTGACCTGGGCAAGACTGAAGCACCTTCTTGAGGCTGCAGCTTTCCATCTGTGGTTGATGAACAGAGCCTGGGTTAATTAGGTCCATGTCTGTGTGCTTTAGTTAAATGCCTGAGGTTGGGGAGAATCAACCACTTGGTGTCTTTTGCTATTCAGAATAGTTGAAAGTGCACTTTCCCTTCATTGGTGCAAGATCAGGGCTTGGCTGCTGACTCAGGCTAAAAAACACTTGGACAGATGAGCGCCTTTAAATCTGCAAAGTGTCCTCTGAGCTCCATGAGTTTGTGTGCATCTGTAGGTCATAAATAACACATCTCTGAGCTTCTAATGATCACCTGGTTCTCTGGTTTATGTATAGAGTGTTACGGTATTGCTTTACCAGTCTGTCTAAATCTGTCTGTTCCTTTCTTTTTTCTTTTTTTTTTTTTTTTTTTTTTGAACAGTCTTCTACTAAGACCAGTTGCCAGTGCTTTAGAGAGAGCTGTCTTTGAGCTGAAGATTTTTATACTTACGTAGCCTTCTGGAGAGCAAGAGAGATCAGAGCACCAAAAAAAATCTAAACTGTTGCAAGTTCCAACTACGGGTAAAGCTTAAAGTACAGCGTTGAATCAGTTTCCTATGATGGTTGCATTATGGAAACCTCCTGCTGTTCTCCGGTGAAAAATGTAATCAGTGAACTCATGGTGGATGTTTCTGCACAAGAGCTAACTTTGATGATCTGCAACTTATTTCTCTGTGGCCATATTGCAGATTTCATCAGCTATCAGCTACGCTTCATATATTTTCTCCAACAATTTTTGATAGATTTTATATAGAAAACCACTACTACTGTCCATTTAATAGTTCCTATGGTAGGTTCCTATAAATTAATTGTTAATTTACTTCAGAGTAATATATTCAACAGGTTTGCATCTTTTGGTAATACTGCAAACTTTAATATTTTTGCTGTGAAAACTTAAGAATAGAATGAAATAAGCATAAGACCATCGGGTTCTTCGTAATTACTACTGTCACTTTTATACAGTGCGACAAATATTAGTGTTTAATTTTCACCTTTTAAGAAGCTATTGCTCAAGGAAATCTTATTTAAATAAGAACAATGTACTTCATCATAATATTTACATGTATGTTTTTATTTTCTTCAGCTTTATCTCTTTTATAAAGCATTACATGGAAAAAAAAATACTAATGAACCAAACTGTTATGTCTTCCGTTCTGTGTAATATTATAATGACGTTTCCTTGCATAAGGATGAAGTGATAGCATTTTCAGAGATAGCAGGACTAATCTCCAGTGCTGCCTCCTCCTGAGCTGTAGAGGATTTTTTATCACTGTTAAGAGTTTTATATCACATCTCTAAGCATCTCCAGTATGGCAAATTGTGACAGAATGAGTATCATTATTATTTTAGCAAATTGTTGTATGAAATCGTGGATGGGAGGTTTTAAAATTCATTGAGTTCATAGCAACTGTAGATCTCCCACAGAACATAAAACATTGTACATTTCCATATGGCTGAACAAGTATTTAAATTATTAAATCTTTTTGCATAATTCTTTAGTCAAACTTTTTTTAATATGACATGATATGCCATACTTTAAACAAACAAATAACCCAAAAACCCGAACCAGCACCACATTAATGTATTACTGTAGATTAATGACCACTCTTAAAATTAAAACAAAAGATCAAACCAGAAAATTTGTACATGAAGAAGTGAAACACTGAACTGTGAAATTACTGCCCACTTCACTGATATCTGTTAAGACCAATGAACAACCCTCGATAAGGATTTCCAGAAACTTGCAGCTCTGGCTTTAAAATAAGCAGTAGTTTGTTTGGTGTGAGGCCTGTAGCAAGAAGTATTTAAAACTATTCCTTGCTTGTCCTCTTCTAAGTATTTGTGGTGTTATTTACTGCTATTCTCTAGCAATCCACTCCTTGGGTTATCAATGATTTCAGGTTTCCACCTCTTGAAGACAAATATACATCTCATACTTGACCCCCTCAACTTGAACCGAGATGTAATAAACTTGAAGATTAAGAGGTGGTGTTAAAATATCTCAGTATGAATGAATGTCCATAGATTACATCTGCAGACTCTTGTTCTTGCATGGCAAGCTGATGAGAACTCAAATAACACTGGGTAATAAATATGCAGGTTTACTTCCCACCTGCTTCCCATAGCTTAAGTATATAGTTTCCCCATCACATGTTCCATGAATACATGATTTGCACAGCCTGAGTTTATTTACTACAAAGCAATTGACCTGATCACAATTGCCTTTCCCAAAGCAGAAGAAAACCACCAGTCATCCTAGGATGCATTGTAGTTCAGCTAGTGCTTGAAAAGCCAACAACAGATGCCAGTCATCTCTCCAGTTGTTTGTCCACTTCTATCCTTCAGTTGCTGGGAAGAGTCATCGAAAAGTTGGACAGGGCTAAATTCAACCATCACTTGTTGTGCTACTGACATCTGAACCCCTGTATGTGGGCTGAGGGGAGAAAGAGGTGATGTTCATTGAACAGCTCCCAGCAGTTGGTGGTAGGAGAGTTGCAAAGGGTACTTTTTCTTGTTTTACGTCATTGCTGAATTTTTCCTGTGCAGAGCTGCAGAGAAGTGTGGAGCACTTTGCAGAATTGGCCTCTTAATGAGTCATCCTCTGAATGTGTGGGAGGTATGGTGGTTTCTTTATATTTTTTTTCCTCTGTATCTTTTAATCTCAAAGGCTTACTGATCAACTGACAAAAGTTTCAGTATGATGGACTGGAGCCTCTGCAATAAATAGATAGACATTCTCTTACGCCATGCGGGCCTGTACCCATCAAACTGAAAAGCTAGGGCTATGCCCTTGTCTTAGATTTGCAAACTCTTGTCTTTTGTTTTCCCAAGGACCCACAGATCTAGAAGCTGCGTGACAGGACACTGTATTCGGGCTTGGCCAAGTTCCACTTAGGGAACCGATTTTCTGCTCATCAAAATTCCTCTATGGTGAGCAGCATTTCTTAAGCGTTTGTTGATAACAACACGTGACATTTCATGGAGAAACGAGTATATCTGCTCTTTCAAAACTTAGAATCTGTGGATATTTCTGTTAGGAAGAGCAACACAAAAGAAACCCTATATGCCAGCTGTGCATTTGATGGCATCCTCGAAGGATATTTAGGCACTCAAATGATGGTTCAATGTGAGAACTGAGAACAGAACGCAAGGAGCCATTGAACAGCAGAGTTATTATTAAGGAATATACTTTGGTTTTGTCAAAACATCTTGAATTACCATTTGTAAAGAAGAAACATTTAAATGTTGGGGCTGTAATACCATTTCCTTTGCAGTTGTTACTCTTTCTCCAGTCAGAGCTGAGGAACCAGTGAAAATAGTTTAGCAAAGACACTGGATTCAGGCTTTATAATCTCAGACTTTCTGATTTGGGATTCTTTGCCAGCCCAGAAATATTATGCTTGGATTCACATAACTCAGACAACTGACTCTTGAGAAATTCTGGAGTACCAAAACGTAGGATTGAAACTACAGTTTGTGATTAGCTGAAAACCAATCCAAATATCTTGTTGTATTATGAATTTTGGTCTAGTAGTACAAACCATATCACCTCAAAGACAGCTGCTCCTTTGAATTACACTGATGAGACAATGCCTTTATTTTCCTTTCTTCTTCATGTAGAACCCGGAGCTTAGTTGTAAGGACCCGACTTCTCAGTATCTAGGTAGTCCCCATGGAGATAGTGCCCATCTCATGTGTGGTTCAGAGGACATGACGTAGCTGTAAACCTTTGTGTCACTCACAGGTTAATTCTGTCACTAAGAGGGTTGCAGAAGACCTGGTAAATCCCACTGTAAGCTCAGTTAGGACTTCATTCACTAGCAGGGAAATCCTCTCATAGCAAAGAGTCCACACGAGGCCGAAGCTGCAGGAAAACATAAAGGTGAAATTTCTCTCTAATGAACACAGAGGCAAAGTACTAAATGACTTGATTTCACCCTGCGTGTCTAGCAGAGGAGTGTCTCCGGTATTGGACTATGGCTGAACTGGCATCACTAGTGTATTGTTCCCTGTCACCCACAGAAGTCTAGTGATTCTCAATAATCATGCTTCCCAAGCACTCAGTGAGTCACTGCTGATCTGTTTTCTGCAAAGTAGACCGCTGTTTGGTTCCCATGGTGATCAGAAGTGACAATTTACAGGCTGCTACTACGGTTCCTCAGTTGCATGTACCCACTAAAAGAAGCTCTTATCTGGTTATATAGTTCCTTGGAGTTTTGCAGTACATCATCATCGCTTCCTATTGACAGCAATTTGAACACTTCAGGTGAATTGGCTTTGTGGAGAACATGCCAGAGGAGAGTGGTTTGTGGAGTATTCTTGTTTTGCTATATATTTAGAAAAAGACCAAGAAAATAACAGCTCTGTAAACTTCCCATAGAGCAGCGGTGCGCCGGTATTGCAGGAAATCTTTTGAGGCTGGGCTAAATGATTCAACCCTTGTTTTAACAACAAACATGCACAGAACTTAGATTTATCATAATAGGAGCTATTCCATTTTACATGATCTGACAATTTTTACTGTGACTGTAGGGTTTTCAAACATGAGATTATTTCCCAGACAGCAGAAACCTGCTTGTGGATGCTTAGAATGCCTGTCACCCATGTGGTGGGAACTTCTGCGTAGTGGGCACTTATCTGGTCATTGTTAAAACACCTAGAGGTGATGACAGAACCCTGCTTGTGAAACAGATCATCCCATGAAGTGCCGTGAAACTCATTAGCTTAACTGTACTGAGAAAATAATTGGAAAGATACCATGGGGTGGATCCTGGTGAAAGGGATTTTGCGTGCCAGAAAGGAGGAAACACGTAGGAGAATGAGGATTATAATATTATGCAGTGAAGACAGATGCATAAGGAGGTTAAGAACAGAAAATGACGTAAAAAAGGGAATAGTTTAATTAAGTATCTGCTTCATTTCTCTGTGATTTGAATCTTTTGAAAACAGAGCAAGAACTAGACCACTGCCAAATTGTTTGAAGAGAAATGGAATTTAGCTTATCGGTTCATTCCAACCCTCAGATGACTGGGAAACAATTTATCTCATTTTTATTTGCTTAATGCCCAGTCTAATGAGCCTGTGAACCTTACATGTCCTTTTGAGTGTTACCAGGATATATAAATATCCTGCTTTCTCTTTCAAAATTTGTGCTAGTGTTCCTTTTGTTTATGTCTCTCCATGCAGACTGGAACTTCTCATTACTTTGGAAGTTTGCATCACAGTTGAAAAACAATTTAGTAGACTCAGAAAACACACAAGATGTAAAAATCTTTAACGGGCATAGTACAAGGAAAGGTTATAGAACATGTGAAAAGGAAGCAAGAGCTTAATCTGAAAAGCAGAGTAGAGTTAGAACCAAAGCTTTGGTTTAGTTACACCATCTATTTTACATTTTTCATAACTAATGGATCACTGTGCAAGTGATTACTTTGGATCACAGCACCCTTATCAGTACTCTGGGAATTAGCAGTCCACTTACAGAGTTTTGTTTATGATCTTTGATTCCTATGTTATAGGACATTGCAATAATGTGAAATACTAAATTCCACCCTTGGCCATCATTGCCCACTTTTTAGATTGGCCAAATCTCTGTCTTTTCTGCAGGGTGGCTTCAGCTCCTTAAATGCTGAGCTCATTGGGTTCTTAGCATGAGGCCGTGATTCAGAGCAACACGTTAATTGGAGGCAGGTCATATTCAATAACTGTTTTGTGGGGGATACCAGACTGTAGGAAAATGTAAGACTGTTTACTGGAAGGTATTCAGACTTTGGAGAGAGTCCACATTGCGTCACTACCAAACTCTACTTGACAGAATGCAAACATAACACCACATGCATAAATAAATAAAATCAGGGAGGTAATGAACACTTTTCAGTTTGTGTCTCATATTTATGGTTCTGTCTTACTGGACACTGACCTGTAACTTTGAGCTGTGAGTATTTTTCCCTCAGATAGCTTTGCATTCCCTAAATAATACTGCTGTAAGAAAAAAACTTGGAAGGATTCCCACTCCCTGGTTTGTCCATAGGAGCTTTACATGATTTGGGAAATTAGCCAACAGATTTTATTTAAAATTAAAAGATTTGATTAGATCTCAATATATAAATAGTATCAACTTGAGCAAACTGCAAGTTTATTATAACAACGTGCTTCATCTCTGAAGTCTCACAAGAAACCAGTTGCCTACTTCTTCTCCCTCTTCCAAATTGCGGGTTAGTTTAATAAAGAAATAATGAAATTATTTTACTCTTCTATCAAAGGAACGGCTTTGGATCATCAGATAAAAACAAAACTTTTTCGGCAGGGAATTAATTTGTAATAAGGAAACTGTGCCAGCCAGGGGAGATGGAGCTTCTATAAATTCCAAATTCTTTGTAATAGAATGAATAATGGTTGGAGAACTTACACAGCACTATTAAAGGGTCTTTGTTCAAAACACCATTGCTTGTATAAGCATTGCTTCTTGAGAAACGCAAGATAGCCAGTAAAAAGAACCCTGAAAATCAGTAGTTGGAAAATAATTTTTGATTTCTGACAATAATTTGCCAAAAGGAGCATTATAGTTTTCCCTTTGAATTCTCACCTGAACCAGTAAAGTAAACAATCAACCTCTCCTTGCCTGCAAAAAATTGCAGGCAATTCTCATTCAGAGGTACAGGAAAAAAGGTAAATGGTATTGACTAGCTCTATTGTAGGGACATATATGTTCATACACTTGATATTAATCTCAATCCTTAAGAAATTAGGCTAGATTAGACTAGAGTTCATGTTTCCTCCTTTCAGGTATTTTTGTTGAAACATGGTATTTTTCCTTCGTTTTCTCCTGTTGGCTGAAATAATCCCTGGCAAAATACTTCGTCTGTATTTGTTGTAAGAATGTGTACTTTGTACACTTTTCAAAACTTCTTGCAATATTTCCTGGTTTTATCTCAAATACACCCTCTGACATAAACCCCTGCCACACACTAGGTTTTACCCAAAGGGCTAACCTCACACCTTTGCTGAGGTGAGCACTCCCAAGTAGGTGCCACTGAAGAACATTTTATCCTGAACACTTCGCTACTCAGCTGTTTTTTTCAACTTCAGTTGAAACATGGATAATGTTACGCCATTGTTCTCCAGGAGGAGCATTTACTGCAGGTGTGGCTGTATTATCTTTGGATTTGGACTGGCACGGTTGTAGGAGTCTTCCATTCGGCAGTGTAAGGTCTTGAAACCTCATGTCACCTCCTACATGACGCCTCCTTCAGATGTGTCTGTGGACAAGCAGCTTTGTGCTACAAAGGTGGAAGGCACAAAATGACGTGACAGTGTCTCCATTGCATTCCAGTTCGAGCAGTGATGTGCGAAACAAGAGTAAACGTTGCTGGCAAATTAGTTGGAGAGAGGACTTTGCAGCATTGCACAGTCTCTTTGGAGCACCCTGAAACGATGACAAAAGGAGCAAGGTGACAAGGAATCAGGTCCTGCCATTCAATATCGTAAATGCCTCTGTTGGACACTACAAATTGTAGCAGTATCCCTTGTACTGTCATTGTGGCTGCCGCATAGTAGTTGCAGTCTGCAACCCCTACACACCTCCGTAGGTAGTAAGGGAAGGTCCTTCCAGTTGATGTTGGCCAACTATTTGACCCACAGGTTTCCTTGCCTAGGCCATGGGGTGTGACTGATGTGCTCATCATCATCTGGAGAGTCCCACTTTGCCACCCGCTGGTTTTGCCACGGGGCTCTGCAGTGCACTTTCCATGGTGTCTACCAGTGCAAATAGCCAAAGTGGTTTGAAGAACCAGCTGGCAGGCTGATGGGGCAGAAGGGACACCTCTCTGCCATGCTGTCTCTGTTGATCCCTCTGTCTTTTTGGTGCTCTGGGTAAGGTACGGTGGCTTCACACCCACTGAGGGACCAACCATACATTATCAGTGACCCTCCCCAGGCCGGTTGTACCATGCCGTACCCGCACCGTGGCAGCAGACCAGTAGAAATGACAGCGCTGTGCTGGAGAGGCTGGCTGTGTCTTCAACCGGCTGAAGTCCTAAATAGTGCTGGGGTTTGTTTTTCTGCTTCCCTTGCTCTCTTAGCAGCAAAACCCAAGTGACTGCGCCGAGTTGCCTTTTATGTGCCTCCTGAACAAGCCTTATGTTCAGAGCCGTGCTGGTGACAATCAAATTAATCACTGGCCCGTTGGCAGCTGCACATCAGGCTCTCCCGGCAGCCTCAGAGGAAGCGGGGCTGTAGCTTTGGATGTCAGAATAAATCCTTGTCCAAAGTAGGTCAGCAAACCATGCCCAGCCTCCAGAAATGGCTTTGTTCAGAGACAGCAAATTTCTTGGTATTGCTGGGGATCGTTTTCTTTAAATGTCTTTCATGGGAAAGAATCCTACAGACCTGGATGGCAACGCCGGTTCCCCGGAGCCTGAACCCTCTGGCATAACTTAACAGGAAAGATGTCCTGAAGGGAGAGAACCTCAAAGGCTTGTTAAAAAAACCCTAAACAATGCAAAAGGAAACCATTGTGAGGAGTCTTGCTACACCTCTGCTGCTCTCATTTCTGTAATGTTCAATTGATTTCTCCTTAAAACCTGCAAATGTCTTAAGTTTTGATTTCACAGTATCTGTACATATAGTTTCAGCAGTTAAAAGCTTAGCTTTTTCAAAACGCTTCTTTCAAATTTTGAAAAAAGTTGCTCTGTGTATGTTATTCTGTTTTCCAGGAAATTGCTGCAATTGATTAACAACTTCTACAGCTTTTGGTTACTTATTTTTCACTTTAGGGTTTAGTTTTAATAAATGCTGGACTCAAATGCTGGTATTAAAATGGAGAGTTATCTCTTTTTACAAAATGTTTAGCGGTGACAGTGCCAACAGTATTGCTTGTCACTTTGCCACTGCCTGTGGCAGTGCCTGTGGCAAAGTTAGTTTATGGACATAATTTAAAAATCAAATTATTTTAAATGACTTTGCTTCTTACGGACCTTTTAGGTCAAGTCTGAAAGATAATAGAGTCTATAAAAACATCATCACTGGGCTACTTCAGATTGTCCTCTAAGCCATAAAAATATGTCTCTGATGTGCTTTCTATAATGAAATCCATGCTGTTGTCCAGTTTCAAGGTGCGCCATTATAGCTCTGTTGTAGCTTCTCTACAGACGCTGCTGTTACTCTGCAATGAAAAAAGGCAACTGACCATTTCTGGGTGCTCTGTAAAGTCTTAAAAGCAAGATAGCTTAAAATAAATGTTTGCATCCTGCCGTGTTTTTCTGACCTCCAATGCACTTTGGGCACAACTAAACTATAAATAAGATCAAAAGATTCACTCTCTCATGCTCAGAAACCTAAAATAATCAAACATTAAAAAATTAAAGTGCCAAAATTAAGCTTCTTGATACATTTGTATTACGATGCATTTTTTGACAATGTGATGAAATATTATTTTTTTCAGAGGGTACATGCTAAAATAGACTAATCTAATTAGATATGTGTGAAAAAGTGTATTTTCCCTGGAAATTTTGCAAATATTTGTTTATTCATTTTATCCTTGTTTTATCATTGATCTGGGCCAATTTGTTGGCCAGGAGTATGGTTCTTGTACTGCCCGCACAAGTTCGACAATAAAAACGTTATTTTTTCTCTCTTTCAAGGTAAGCACTTATATTTGAACTACTGAAAGCTGGTTCTTGGTTACTCAAAGGTGGTCTTATTACCGAGGGCACCATCTAGTAAGGACTGTCAGTTGCTGTCTAAAATTCAGAATAAAAATGTCGAGCTTCCAGCTTGATGAATCTCAAATTATTTTGTTTAGCATTTACTGTAATTTATTGGGAACTCAAAAAGTTTTAATCATGCTGCTGAGTGGATTAAAATAGACTTAAAAGAACAAGCGGGCTGGTGCCCTTACTGCCTCACAAAAGCTGGTGTAAGTACATCAAGGGATAAGAGGCATCTGAAAAAGAAGCCCAGTGGACAAAGAATGGACAGTCACTCTTTGAGAGCACGATGTAAAAATGTAGTTTTCCTAACCACCCAGATGACAAGTCTGTAAAAACAGTTAATCAATCACTCAGTCTCTCTGTGCCTTTTAAAGTTGTTGTTGTTGTTGTTGCTGTTGTTATTACTGTTGTTATTACTTAAAGCTGGTTACCTGTGGAAGAAAGCCAAAAGCACACAACTGCTATTCTTCAGCAGGTTCTCTGTTTGCCTGGTCAGTTTTGATTTTTACTGTTTATCTGATTTCAGAGCTAAAAATAGACACGAGGGGCCGGGAATCGGAAAGTCCAGCCTTCCTTATGCCGCAGGCTTGTTAGTCTTGGCTAAACTGCTTAGGTGGAATCCTTTGAAATGGTTTTTAGACTTGAATACCCAAGCAAAGGGCTTTTGTTCTAATGGCACCTCAGTACTCCTCCGGGGAGAGCTGAGAGGAGTTTGTCGAGGTGAGCGTGTTTTCTGCGGCTCTCCGGACCACCGGCGGCGCCGAGTGATGCGCTGAGGAGCCCGCACATCTTCGGCAGGACTTCTAGCAAGGGGCTGGATCTCCCCCCTCTGCCCTCTCCCTCCTTCCTGCCACCTCACTACATCCATGGTGGCATGCGAGAAACGCCGCCCCAACATGTTTTACATCAGCTGGAGAATAAGGATTTAGCACCTCTGCTGTGTGTGACACAGGAGGGCGAAGGAGGGGGGCGTTCCAAGGTGAGCGGAAAAGCAGGAACATGTTAGCGATGTTGATGAATTGCTGCTTGTTGAAATGCTTCTCCCTGCACTTCTTCAGTGGAAATTACTCTTTTCTAGATGGAGAAACAATCAGTAGCTTAACTTCATTACAAATGCCGAAAAACATTACTCATGTTAGCAAAACAGCTTTTTGTTCTGTCTTTTTTTCTCTTTTACAGCCTCAGACCCTGCTACTGTTTCCAGTAACAGCTTGGAAATGATTTTTTTTTTTTTTCAAGTAGGAAAACAAATAATCCTTGATTTCATTCCCTGCTCAGATGCAACAGTATGAATCCTCTTGTGAATTCTCCCACCATGTTCGCAGCTCCGCTGGGGTCGGAGCAGTGGGCACAGCAAACGGTGCAAGCTGACCCTCAGCTCTGTGTGTGTGCAGGAGCCCTGAGTTGTGGACAACGCTTTTTTTTGGCTCGGAGGAATGTCCGTGCCTGTGTTTCTTTTCCTTTGCCAGCGTTAATTCCAACGGTGCCCACTTGCTGGGTTGAACAGCTGCCAGGGCACCTGTGCAGAAAGCCCCGGCAGCAGCACGCTTGTGTAGTTTCTCTGTGGCTTTTAGCAAAAATCCAAACTTTGCAAGGACCTGGGGGGAGTTTTTCACACACTGAGTAAACAGCTAT
The DNA here is from genome assembly GCA_013398295.1 of Chionis minor. NCBI lineage: Eukaryota > Metazoa > Chordata > Aves > Charadriiformes > Chionidae > Chionis > Chionis minor. The sequence goes on along the minus strand of VZSF01002600.1, from coordinate 2,377 downwards.
TTTTTATGTCATTTGAGAGTGTCACTTTTCCCCGTATTAGATGTACTTCCCAGTGACACACGGGTCTTCTGACTCTAAGGGCAAATGTTAAACTCCTCAGTGCTCATACACTGTTTGGAAAGACCAGACAGCTCTGCAGAGGTCCAGCCTCAGAAAAAACCCTCCAGTGCCACAAAAATCTGTTTTAACCTTGTTCTGCCCAAGAAAATGTGTGAATTCTGTGACCAACGTTTGTTCAGGTTTCATTTGGACAAAAGGATTGTTTACTCTTCACTGTGACCAGGAGAAGGATGAATGGTAGGGGTATGTAAGAGGTATTACAGTGTTTCCCTTATGTCCAGCATGGGATCCGTTTTTCATCCTCAATTTAGTATTAGAGGTTTTTCTTCTTGCATTCACACCCTCCAGCTGATAAAATTGCAGATGCCACTGCTGCAAGGGAGCCACCAGCTCCTTGCTTGTCTCGGGGACCTGAAGATGCTTGATCAAGTGGTGGGACTGGGCTTTCCCTGGGCACCAGGAGTAGTTCTCTCTCCAGCACCCTCACTCTCCTATGGTGTGTAGCCGCAGCCTTGGGCAGGAGAAGCCCTTCCGCAGGGGGGGATCCTGTGGCATTCCCCAAAGGCTGGAGAGTCGGGGTCAGCAGGTGGCACAGGGTGAAGACTGGAGAGAACAAAGCCTGCTGCTCTCTCCTCCCCTGAGGAACCCCGGTAAGAAAGCTGTTGCACTGGGAGTGGAAAGCACCGCAAGAGGAGGCAGAGGGCACACGGAGGTAGAAAGGTGGCAAACAAATACCTTCAAAGACCACCAGGCTGTTTGAAGGTATAAGGCGGAGTTCTCAACCTGTGAGGGGATATGGGAAAACTGGGGCATACTGTGGCCATCTGAGCTTGTAAAAGGGACCTGAGACATTGAGCAGGGTTTTAGGGGCAGAAGCCAAGGAAAGGGATGCGGATCAGACTTCATGGAAACAACAATTAAGCGGCAGTTGCCTCAGGGTATTTGCAGGCTCTGCAACTTCTTCCTTTGACATTGACCATTACCAGCAAAATCCCAGACTCTCTCTCGACAGGGGACACATTTCAGGTGTACGGAGCAGGGGATTTAAGGGCTGACAGCTTGACAGAGGATGCAGTGGCAGAGTGGCTTCCTGGCCAGGGAAAGGGAACCAGACACAGGGAAGCAAGAGGAAGCACAGGCTTGTGCCGTAAAACCCCCTCACTGCTCAGGGACTGGCTGCAGGCTGGTTTCCCGTGACATGAAAGCAGAGGTGAGAGCAAGAGTCACAAGACTCTTCCCATGAAGACACGGAAGTTTTAGCTTCTCCTAGACTTGGCCTGTGCGGTACCTCCCCCAGGGAATGGACAGGGAAAATGGGAATCCCTCAAATCTCCATGAGTACCTCCTGAAACCAGCCATTAGGGGAAAACGGGAGAGTTTTGCTGGGCTCTGTAGAAATCATGAAAGGCCTGAGGTGCTTGAAAGGGGAACATCCTATTCAGGGACCAGACCCAACTGTAGCACCACAGCTGACAGCAAGTCATGGTGGGCACCTGTGAAGTTGACACACAGGCACACACACACCCCCCGGAAACTATGGTAGGTGCTCAGGGCTGATGAGCAGCAGTGTGAGAAAGGTCTAGGGGCTCCTCCTCGCCTCAGGACACCACTTACGTGCCACAAACTGTTGAAAACCAGAGAGGCAGTGGTGGCAGCTGGAGGAGGTGGCCCAAAGGCTGTCCAGATGCAGCCGAAACCCCCAGCCCTGGAAAAGTTCAAGGTCAGGCTGGAGGGGGCTCTGAGCAACCTGATCGAGTCGAAGATGTCCCTGCTCATTGCAGGGGGGTTGCACCAGATGACCCCAGCGGTGCCTTCCGACCCCAACTATTCCATGACCCCGTGATTCCATAAAATCCAGCTGGGGAAACTTAGAGCCCCGGTCCTGCCCGCGATGGGAGCCAGGAGGGGTGACGGCTCTGAGAAAAGCGAATACAGCCCTCGGGTCACGGGAGGGGGCTGGGGCATTTGCCTCCGAGCGGGTCTGCGTGAGGGAGGGACCCAGCAGCAGGCGGGGGCTCTGTCGAAGGGCGACACGTCTGAGCGGGGACAAGCGCGTCGCCCCTCTCCTGCGGAGCGCGCCGCGGGGGAGGCAGCTGCGCCCCGAGGCGCGGCCGCCTGCGCGCTCCTGCGCGGCCGCCTCGCACGGGGAAGCACCGCTCGGCTGGGGAACGGGAGAAAAGGGGGTTATCCCGGCCCGGGCCGCTCCTCGGGCCCCGCGGGAGCCACGGCGGCAGCGGCGCGGGCTGCCCAGCAGGGAGCAGCGTTGCTCCAGCGGCCAGCGGGGCCTCCGCGCTCCCGCCGCGCCGGCGGCTCCGGC
>VZSF01002587.1:421083-475013 GCA_013398295.1 Chionis minor | reverse complement strand
TTGACATTCCCCACCAGCCCCTTTTATTAGGTTAAACAGCTTGTGAATTTCAGTAACATGGTTGGGAACTTACTAAAACCAGTTGGCTTCCTTTATAGGACTTTGCCTACAATTATGAAATAGCAGCTAGATGCAGGTTCTAAGTCAGATTTCAGGTTGTCCAAGGTTTTGTATCCCGTTTAGTTTATACTAATTTTTTTCCATCACAAATAATGCGTTCAGTTCCCAACTCTACTTGTGTGTAGACTTTCATAGCAGCTGCAGGTGGGAGCCCCTGATCCTCCTGTAAGAGTGAACATACAAGTGCAGTCAAGGTGTTTACAGACACCACTTTTAATCTGTGCTTCCCTCACCAGATGGGAGAATAGGCTTGAGGCAGGGAGTACTGGAGGAGTAATGTTTGCCTTGGGAGGCGGGAGAAAGGATGGAAGAAGAGTCCCAGTTTGGGCCTGGATCTGGGTCTGATTTAGAAGCGTGAATGATAGGAAATGTTTGGGATCTTTGCTTGCAGGTGTGGGGATCGTAGGAGTTCATGAAGTCATTAACTAGCCCATGGACAGAAAAAAACCCAGAAAAATTTGTAAGTCACCTCTTAAACTAATAAACTCTCTGAGAAGGATAAATTTGTTTAGTAAAAAGGAAGTCATAAAGTAAGAAATTTCCCACTCACTGAGGATAAAAACATCTCTGCTATATTTATCCCCATTTGAAATAGATACCCGATCAACTTTATATAAAATGCTTGAACTCACGGCTTTTAATGAGCATTCAATTTAAAATACCTAGTCCTTGAATGGTTTCAAGAAGCTAATGCTTTTCAAGGTCTCCAAGGGCACAAATTTAAAAAGTCACTCAGGAAGATATGCTTGGATTAAATTTATGTGATAGTCAATGACTGGGTCAACATCAGCTTTGCCAAGTGTAAATCTCTCCACTTTATTGGTGTTCTCACTTCCTCCATGTTCGGAAGCATGTTCCTAAACTACATAAAGAATATACAGTCTGTGCTACAGGTGTCATCTCATACACATCTGACATTCAAGGATAGAGAGCAGCTGTTCAGTCAATAGTTCTTCTGATGATTCATCCTTCTTTTAAAGCAGCTTTAAACCAAATTATTGCAGGGACTCCGTCTGGGCAAATTTTTTTATCTATTTGGATTAATAAATGTTTTTCCTTTCATTTTTCTGGAACCCAGGTCAGAACTTATATGTTTGGGCGGGCAGCTGGCGTATGTTTCTTCCATTGAAAATATATGAACGGGCATGTGCTACTTTGATTTCAACAGCTGCTCTGCTTAAGGCCCTTGGAAGTTTCCCTTTGAACTGTGTCTCCATGTAAAATACTTCAATACCTTAGTAAGAGGTGTTGCTCTTGAAAAGAATAAACTCAGACCTTGAGATGTAAAATAATGTGGGTAGCATTGTAGCGCACAGACAGAAAGGTTATCTGCAAAACCAGATTGTCTGCTTGCTACCATCTCCCTATATTTTAGCACCAAAACCTCACTGATAGTACAATGTGTCTCGACTCCATAGGTGTACGTGCAAGGGGAAACTTCCTGCCTGGTGACGCCCTGGAGTCAGTAACACAGAGCTCCCACTCATTTCCTTGCTGATGAATCAGGCCTCTAGGGTGGATCTCCTGTTCTTATAGGAAGCAGCATTTGCTGCTTCATCAAAACGCTGCGCCATGCAGACAGCCTGCCAGGTGTTGTCTGGAGGATGCCTGTGTGCCTTTGCACGCACACAGAAATAATGAAGTGGCTGGTAAAGGGTCTTGGCCAAATGAACTGGCAGGACAGAGGTGCCCCTGCCATTAGTACTGTTTTTAAGGAAAGTATTTCACAACACCTTTGGGATCTTGGTGATGCTTTTCTTCTTTCAAAGACCAAAGTATGCTTTTAGCCTCAGCCCACTCTGTCAAAGACGACCATCGGTGAGTGTAGGCCTAAGAATAACTTCTTCTTCCCTCCACGTATTTTGCTGTCTTCCTCCTCCTTTTTCCTTAAGGCAAAAATTGCAAACTGTCACTTTATGCCAGCAGATTTTTTTCCTCTCTTCAAGCTAGGAAGACCAAAGTAACATGGAAAACGCCATTGCACTTCCCTTCTGACCTCTTTCCCAATTCTCTGTGCCCCTGGACAAATATAATGCTTGCCAATGAAGCAAATCCCCTGCTGCCGCTGCTCACATGAAACCCAGATGGACTCAAAATAAGAAAAGTAGAGTGTAAATCCTGCAGTTTGGGGTCCTTTCTTTTCTCATTCTGAGAGACTCCGGTAGGTCAGTGCATGTGTTAAAAGACCAGGTCCCTCAACTTATTTCATAGACATCTGCGTTTTTCAAAGATTTTTACAGGAGAAGTAATTCTTTTACCTACCATATGTCATTAATGTATTCGCTTCTTTCCTGTTGCTATGTTGTATGCGTGTATTTAATTATGTACTTTCTTTCTCTTTACTCATCCAGTTCTTCTTTTCTCCAGTAACACATAAATGCTCAATGTATGGTGTACGTCTCTGGTGTCCTGTTGTATTTGATAAGTGAAAGGAGATAAGGGTTTATTATATCTGCTCTTTCTTTCAAGATGTGCATGTTACCAATTTTGAAATAGTTTTTAAACTGTGATTGAAATAAATGAAATCTTTTGGAATGAATCATCAGGGCTCACTAATAAATATCAAAATAAAAGCCATCCCATGCAGAGCAGGTTATATTTGGCATGTGTCTACTGGCTAAGTAACATATCCGATTTGGCTCTTTGGGTCGGAAAGAGGATTAGCCAATGTCTGATGGCTATTTTTCTATTTGTGGAATATGAGCTTATTCAGTTTTAAGGGCTCTTTTAAGAAATTGGCTTGTACCTGTGTAAAAAGGTTCAGCACAGTATATCACTAATAAAATAGAATTTGTACAGAGGAGGTCACTTCCCAAAACATTTCTGTGGAATTTGGAGATTTCAGGGGGAAACAAAGAAAATAAAACCTCCCTACATACGTAAATTTATGCCCCTGGAAAGCATGTAGAGCATTGTGTTGGTTTCATCTCTCTTTGAATAGTGGATAGATGGTTGATAGCCTTCTACAGCCCCTGTAGGAACATGACCATGAACCATCTGTGCATAAAAATTTGTTTACCTGGTGACTCTAAACAGATCCTTATCTTCTCTCTGAACTTTTTTTCTCTGTGTCGGTGTTTTGCTGCATGGCGAGCATATTTGTTTACTGAACCATGTGTATAGTAATATCATTTGTATTTAACACTGTCTTTATAACTGTTTGCGCTGCTAGCTGCTACACTGAAGCAACCATGCTGTTCTCAAGGCAGTCAACACTTGATGATTTAGATGGACCAGACACTGTTCCTAAAACAAGTGAGCGCGCTCGACCTAGGCTTCGTAAAATGCAGAGCATGGATATGTCCTCCTCATCAGCTGACAGTGGCAGTATAGTGTCAAGGTGCTTAACTCATGCATGCTTTGTTCACTCATTTACCCATACCATTATATTTACTGCAGTGTACATAAATCTGCATTTGTAGATACATGGTGTACAGAGTGGTTTGCATGGTTAATGGAAGCTTTACTCCCTTCTGTGTTGTGGCACAATTCTGAAATTCAAAGTCAGGGTCATAATCCATGACTCATTTGCTGTTTCACTTCTTATTCTGTTGTTTTGTTTTGGTTTTCATTCTTAATTCACATATTTGAAAAAGTTTTTCCATTACATTACACTGGTTATCTAAGTCTAAAGCCAGGGTAAAGTCTGTATTTATTCAGCTAAAAAAGAGTCTGATTTTCAGAGTTTCTGAGATGATAGTTGTTCTTATTAAAATCAGAAGCTGGAAGTGAAGTTTCTCAGCTAATCGGTTATCCTAAGTATGGATTTAGGTGTCTCATTTTAGAATCTCAGATAGGCAAACGCTAGCCCTGCTCCTTCAATTTTTACTTTTCCCCACATAGGAAAGATTGCTAAATATGTTTTGATTACTTTACCATTGATTTACAGTGTTTGAATTAAGAAAGGGAAAATTGCTATGAAAAGATAGAGAATAATATTAATATCCAGTGCAAGAGAGAACTGGTCAGAGCCATTCACTCACTTTTTAGCACATAAAGAACAGGGGTTTATATGATATTGGGAAACAGTGTTTCAACTAGTATTATAAATATTATGAATATGAATTTTGATGGCATGTTAGATCATTCTTTTTCAGTGTTTTAAGTTTTTTACAGATTTTTGGTGTTGATCAGTTTTGAAATGATGGCATTTTATGGTTTTATGCATTTTAACCAGGAGGGGTGCTAACAAGAATCATCAAAACGTACATCCTAATAGTAGTGTTACACATTCTGGTTAAATGTCTGTTAGAAATAGTGATCTAAAGTAGCCACAATAAGTTTGGAAGCAGTGTAAAAGGAAACAAGATGGAATTTAATTTTTAATTTTGGCAGGAGAGGGTAGTGCCAGCTGGCTTTGTCGGTGCCAGGTTATTGAAAACAAGGCCCCATTCATTTCATAGGCGCTATGTGAAATCTGGTTTTGTCTCTGTTGAGATACAAGAACATACAGCCAACAAAAGACACTGGGTAGATGCCTATTGTCTAAGCTATGGAGACGGACTGGAATGGAGACCAAAAAGGTAAAGAGTGATGTTCTAGGGGAGAGGTGATAAAATACTTGTGAGGGAAGAAAAGTGGAAAAAGCAAATATTTTTTAAATCATGGTGTCCAGATTCCCATCTGGAGTCATCAAACTGCGTGAATTTACATCAGCTGAGACTGCTGCAGAGCGCAGAGCATTAAGAGAGAAAGTGATAATGGACATGCAAAGGCCAAAATAAGCAAGGTGAACAACCAGAGAACTGAACAGAGTGAATAAGATCAGCTGAAAAAGAAAATAGGTACATACAGAAGAAAAGCAGGCAGGTAAGGTAAAAATGGAGACTGTATTGAAGAACATAGGGCAATCTAAAGGTAAGCAAGATACCCTGTTACTGGAACAGTTTTGTAATCTGGATTGTATTTCTCAACGTTTGCAATTTACTTGTTCTTTTACTTGGAATCAGACTTGATGTGTGTGTTCAGCTCGTGTTCTGGTTGCATACAGCACCTGTAAGGTGGTTGTTAAAAGCACCGTGTTTAGAAGGAACCCTGTGGCTGCCTATCATTCACCATGCATCATGCTTTAAATAAATGTAACAGCAAGTCCTGATTCTAGTCTGAAAGTGTTTTAACTGCTTTCAGAAAGTTAGTGTAGTTTCTCTTGATGATGATATTAATTTTCCCTTTGTTGGTGTGAAAAGATAGTGAATCGCTGTGAGTTCACTGGGATGTCATTCAGGGGCAGATGGACCCCAGTCGTCTGTCTGGGTAAGAGGCAATCACGATGATATATTTTCTACCAAATTATATGAGCTTTGAAGGCCTGGGACTCCAATGGGGTTTCTCAGCTGTCTATACAAAGGTACAATTAACAAACTTTTCTTGGTGATGAGCCTCATAAGCCTCAACTCTCTCTCTTTGTCCTGTCCCCAACAGTGAACCTACACAGGTCACCATGCTCTATTCTCGTCAGGGGACAACAGAAACCATTGAGGAAGTAGAAGGGGAGCATGAAGAGGAAGGAGCTCATTCTGCCTCAAGGCAGGAGGAAGAGGAGGTAGAAGATTATAGCCTGGATTCAGAAGGAGCTGCCTACACTCCTGATACTGATGTGCCATTGTACTCCACTGTGGATAGCAATGCAGAAGCTCCACCTTCCTACAGCAAAGCTGTCAGCTTTGAACACCTTCCCTTTGGCTCACCAGATGACTCCGCTGGTAAGAGCCTCATGATGGTGAGCCCAGACGACAGTCGGACGGACAAACTTAATGATACGATTCTCCCTCCGTTGACACACGAGCTAACGGCTAGTGAGCTGCTTCTGAACAAGTAAGGAGCTTCAACAGGGAAAAATTGTTGGTCCCAGTTTGTGAAGTTTTGTCATTACTTTGGGTTTTTTATCTCAAAACTAGCCTACAGTTTCTGACACAGACTTTGTGCTAAGTTTGATTTAAGGGAAGAAGCTCATTTCCTGTGCAGTTGTTCTAATTACAGATTTCTAAAATGATTCAAATTCATTTTGGAAAGACTCTCCGCTTTGTCCCCAGATACCATAGCTAATTGTTCCAATTAGCATCAGATTTCTGTGCTGCAATTGTCATGGGGTCAAGGGCTTTTCTAAATATTCCTTGTGGAGAGGGCTTCTCTTCTTCAGACAGCTGTGATTTCAAATAAGTTTCCTCCAGGGCTATGTGGGAAAATGTTTCTCCTTTAATTATTTTGGATTACTATAAGGGAAACTCTGACCTTTGGCAGAGTTTTGTTTAAGCCAGTAGGGAGCAAGAGAGACCACCTTGCTAAGTACTTTCATAAGGGATAGGGTGTTCCCCTCTTTGCCCCTCAGATGCTGTGCTCAGTAGCACAACCAGCATTGAGGTGGGGATGGTGCAGCTGCTCTTCTTTCTCTGCTTTCTGGCCTGACTCAGCTAGGGGAGAGCTCCCATGAATGCCAGGACAAAATCTTAAACCATAGAAATACCTTTCAGCCTGACTGCATCTGGAGAGAGAGAGGCTTTGTAGATCTGACTTTGAAGATGTGGTGTCTTTTCCCCTGATTTTCCACAGTCATTTTTGCTTTTCAGGGAGATCTTTTCTCAGACCAGGGCACTCTATGAAAAGCAGAGAGAATTGTGAATGTATGTGAAAGATATATAATGATTTCTTGCTGCCTTTTATGTTTCTATGAGTTAGGTAAAGGGGAGAAGATTGGACGTGTCTAATGCTCAAGGACATTTATTGTGTTCTAATCCTATGTCACAGGACTATTCATAAGTCTCCTGGTGGACCTCTGGAGTTTATCCAAATTCCCATCTACATTGATAAATTAGATATGAATCCAAACAGGGCCACACCAGTGTGGTGTGATTTACGTGACATAAGTTGGTTGGGCAACTGCAGGAAAGTGATGTTTGTAGTTCTTGGGCCAGGCCAACTCTCTGGGTAAATTAGAAAACAGCAGAACAGCATTTCTAGTTATTTTGCCTGTAATTCTTGTTTTCTGAGCTTAGAATCAGGCTATTTGATTATAATACTAAATACCACCTTTTTTTTTTCCATTTTGTACTTTTTCAAAAGGAAAAGTAGTAGCAATTTAAAAAGAAGCTCTTGTGAAATTAATTTTCATTTCATTTATGGTACTCTGCTCCTCACAGGATGTTTCATGATGACGAGCTGGAGGAGTCAGAGAAGTTCTATGTTGGTCAGCCTCGAGTCTTGCTTCTTATTTACGCCCTGTACAATACGCTGGTGGCCCGGTCAGAAATGGTGTGCTATTTTGTGATCATCCTTAACCACATGATCTCTGCCTCCATGATAACCCTGGTTCTTCCCATCCTTATATTCCTTTGGGCCATGCTGTCTGTTCCTCGGCCAAGCAAACGTTTCTGGATGACTGCCATTGTCTACACTGAGGTATGCTGCAGTTTTTGCAACCCCACGTCTAGCACAGAAAAGTTGAGTTGCAAGTTTTGCATGGTCTCTTTTCTGGTTTTGATCTCTAGGATCAGGGGCCTTTGGCCCTTCATATTAATAAAAATATTTGCTAACGTACTCAGCAATTTTTGTGGTGTGGAAAGGCCTTGTTTGTGTTTTATTTCGCTGCAATGAGCAATATCCTTCCTGCCATGTAAAGCAGTTATCACAAGAACAGACCATTTACAAACAGCTACTATATAATTGGTAATCAAGAGACAGTATACACTGCTTATGGTATCTCACATACCACTGAGCATCAAATTGACTTTATTAGTGAGGAAACGTGAACTGCTGTTCCTCTGTAGCAATGAATATGCTTGCTTACCTTCTCATAAAACTGATAAACTAGTCATATTTCTCTTCTACTAATGTCAGGAGGCTAGTATGTCTGCCATGCTTAGAAAACACCCCAAGTGTGTTGTGTTTCTGAACAGGTGGCCATTGTCATCAAGTACTTCTTCCAGTTTGGCTTCTTTCCTTGGAATAAATATGTGGATTACACAAAAGATAAACCTTACCATCCACCCAATATTATTGGCATTGAGAAGAAAGAGGGTTACGTGCACTATGATCTTGTTCAGCTCCTGGCTTTATTCTTCCACAGATCCATTTTAAAGGTAATTTGAGTTCATGTAGCTTCTTATTTTATATTTAATTTTTAGTTTTAATTTCTTTAGTCACTGATGTGGTATCCCAGCACAATGAATTTGTCTTCCCCTTGTGAACACATGACTGAGTTTAGCAATGCCTGTGATAAGGACCATGACAGAAATACAAGGTTGAGATGCTCTCTTCTTTTTCCACTAGTGCCATGGATTATGGGATGAAGACGAGAAAGGGGACAGCTCCAGTAATAAAGAGGATACTGATGATGAGCTCTCTCTGACAGGAGGCAGAAGAGACTCTTCTGCCTCTTTGAAATCTGTCAATCTTGCGGCATCTGTGGAGTCCATCCATGTCCACTTCCCTGAGCAGCAGACCGCCATCAGGAGGAAGAGCTCCAGCAGCGCATCACAGCTTTCACACAGGTCCAGCTTCTCCTCACACAGATCTAAGAGAGGTAAATGCCATGGCATGTCTAGGATTTGAAGAGTAAATGTTCATTTCCCATAGGATCATCCTGCTAAAACCTTGTGCTGGTTGTTCTGGAGATCCCAGAGGCTACTGAATGCTGCTGCTCCTCAATGAGGAAATAGTATATGAACCAAAGTATCTTTATGTTTGAACACACTCCAAGCCTTCTTAAAGTTCAAATGGAGAGCCATAGTTTGTGATTCACTGTGTTTTTAAAATTACATTATCCAAAAGCTGGGAAAGGAATGCTCACTGTGGCCCAGATCCAGAATTTCTGGGTCAGCATAATCTCCAGCTAGAGGGAATGCAAAGCATATGTATTTTTCATATCTACATTCGGTGATACTTTAAGTGAGAAAAAGTTTTGATTAGGTATATTGAAACAGATTACCTATCCCATCTTGTAAAAAGGACAGGCTTACTCCAGCCTGAATATACATATTACCAATTGAGATGACTGAGTCGGATCAATCAAATACTTGCCTTTATCTCTAGTCTTCTCTTTTTGTAGTTATTAACGAATTTTTGATCTGCCAGTGATTAAACCTTTATTGGATGCTCTCAAGATTGTATCATGTTGGAAAAAAAGCGTAAGAATTCCTTTCAAAGCCACTTTGAAATCTGGGACTCGTATAAAGGATGGAAGTCTCAAGATCTATTACTTTCTAGTCTTTGTATTTAAACTTTGATTTTGGATTATCTTCTTTGTCTTCTCTTTCCCTCCCTTTTTTTTCCAGGAAGTACCAGTACACGAAACAGCAGTCAGAAAGGAAGCAGTGTGTTAAGCATCAAGCAAAAATCTAGGAAAGAACTTCTTATGGAAAAGTTTCGAGAACAAATGATCAAAGCCAAGGCCTTTACAATTAAAAAGTGAGCAATGTGAGAAGTTGTGTGGGTTTGGGGGCAGGTTCCAAACTGCAAGCAGTAAACCAGCAATTTAAAGAGAGCAGGTTACTACTTCTGTTCATTCAAGGGGATGAATGGGTACTTACACAGTTCATTGTATACAGATGCTTTCACTCTAAGACCTACCAGCTGAACATCAGACAAATCAGCAGTTGTTCAAATAGCATCTGCTGATAAAAAAGCTAAGTATCCTGTGTGAACTTGGTTGGCTATGTATATTTCTACTGAACAAATGCACTGGTTTGGAAGCAATCAGAACAAGAGACTGGTGTCTGTGAAGCCCTGTGAAAGCTGTCAGAGTAGATCTTAGATACCTTTAGAAACTCTAATCATATCACACCCAGCCTTTCTTTTCTTCAGTGCAAGTTACAGTTTTGTTAAATGATGTGTGGTCTGTGTTGTTTTAGGACTCTTCAGGTGTATGTGCCCATCAGACAGTTTTTCTACAATCTTATTCATCCAGACTACAGTGCGGTGACTGATGTGTATGTGCTGATGTTCCTCGCAGATACAGTGGACTTCATCATCATTGTGTTTGGATTTTGGGCTTTTGGGGTATGTCATAGAGGCATCTATCTGTAAATCCTCATTAGGATTTACATGCTGTAGATGCTAAGTATCATGTGAATGTCCTCCTTCCTTGACCACTCTGTTATGTTTTCCTTTTCAGAAACATTCTGCAGCAGCAGATATTACCTCTTCATTATCAGAGGACCAGGTCCCGGAGGCATTTTTGGTGATGGTGCTCATTCAGTTTGGTACCATGGTGGTAGATCGAGCACTGTACCTCAAAAAGACTGTCATGGGAAAGGTCATCTTCCAGGTCATCCTTGTTTTCGGAATACATTTCTGGATGTTCTTTATCTTGCCTGGAGTGACAGAAAGGTATAAGCCTTATAATCAGATAGTATGGGTCAAATACTGGTGCTCTACTAAGTTGTTTGTATTTCAATTTGAGAAGGTTATAGCTAAGCTTTGGAATCATGAACAGCTTTCTTCTTCATCTCATTTATAAGCAGAATGTTGGAGTACCTTTCCACAGCAATAACTGTGGCCAACTTAAGTTTGAGGAAGAATTAATTATATAAGTATGTTCTGAAATATTCTCAACTTGGGCCAAAATGCAAGCAGGTAAAAGAGAACTTGCCTATAATTGAGTGATTAGAGCCCTCAGCTGAGACAATGTTGGCCTTTGATTTGATTCCCTACTCCCAAGACTGCTGCACGCTGGTTTAGAAGAGTGAGTAGAAAATGTCTCTCTCAGAGTAATTTATAATCTGGCACTTTCCTGGAATGTGTGAACTGTGGATTTAAATCTCTTTAGGCTGAGGAATGTCTAAAACCTGTGTCTCTTCTGAAGAGCAAAAGTTCTCCTCCCCTGCTCCTGCCACACGGCTCTGAAGGCAATGTGGAGGTGGTCGCTTGCTGCGTGAAATCTTGTATTGCATGTCTGGTCAGGTTCACCCTGAAATCTAACATTTCTCGTTGCATGGCTCAAGGCAGTTATCACCTCAGTCTGCACTGCAGACGTGTTAAGGTTCCCTCTGAAGTGCTTGGCTAACTCCACTCTTACTGAGGACTTTAAATTGCCTTGAAGTATTTACCTCACACAATTGACTATACAGGGAATTTGAGTGTGTCACCTGGGCAAATTACATTTTGTTAACAGTCAAGTTGCTTTGGAAACAACAAAATCAAAATAGGTGCATAGTCTAGAAAAAGACTGGGAAGTCTCATTTCCTCTTGAAAACAAATGTTTTTGTTTTTTCTCAGTGTAGTAGTAATTGTTCCCCAACTTGAAAAAAAAAGCATTTTCAAGTAGATCTCCTATCTACTAAGTATTAAGAATTGATATGGAATTTTTGGCTTGATTTTGTCATTTAAAGGCAGTAACATTGTTTTGACTTTTCGTGTGCTTTTATGAAATTTATGAAGTTGTTAATCTCAAATCTGCATCTGAAACCTGCTGTGTTCCGTCTAAGTCAGGCTGGTTATTAGAAGCTCCTGCAAATTTCATAATGAAAATAGTTTTGCAGGATATAATTGAAAACATTGGACCATGTTGGGCTTACAAATCCTGTCCATCATGAGTCAGCTCCTGCCGTTCTGCCATGCTATTGAACTGCAGTCAGAAGTGGCACATGTTCTCCAAGATGGTCAGGGCGGTGGAGCACATGACATGTGAGGAGAGGTTGAGGGAACAGGGTTAGTCAGTATGGAGAACAGAAGGTGAAGAGCTGTCTTCAGCTGCCTATTACGAGGGCATTGAGAAGACGCTAAGCTGTTTTCATATGACAAGAGGCCACAAGTTGGAAAAAAGAGAAATTCCAGTTAGATATGACGAAAAATCTTTTCACCGTGGTGGCAGTAGAACACTGGAGCACATTGCCCAGACACATTGTGGCATCTCCATATTCAGAGATATTCAAAACTCAACTGGACAGGTCCCAGAACAATTTGGTGTAATTGCACCTGATTCAAGCAGGGGAGGGTGAAAAAGTTGATCTTCAGAGGTCATTCCAACTTAAATTCCTGTATGAGTTAATGACCTTGGAGGTGTCCCTGTGACCACAAATAGACATTAAAGCTGCCTAGATTCAGTCCAGATGTCAACCCTCTGAAAAGCCAAGGAAAGCAGTGTCTATCCAGGGCTCACAGAGCAATGTGCCTTGGTGCGGGGTGAGGGTAGACTGGCCTGTGTTGGGCAGCATCTGGAGGGAGAGGGCACTGCCCCAGAGCCCTCGCTTTTCAGGAAGCCTATTCCCAGTCTCTCCCCTGTGACCTTGAGGTGACAACAGATGCTGTTTATAGACTTTCTCGTCCAGCGTCTTTCAAATACTGTTTTAACCCTGCAGTGGGGTCAGAAACCGAAGGCTTTTCACAGGATCTCAGGAAAGGGAAACTGCCAGGAGCACAAAACAATTCAAGCTAATTTGGTCATACACAGATACAAAGTTCATCATTTTCCTTTATCTGTCTTTTCCATTACAGGAAATTTAGCCAGAACACAGTTGCCCAGCTCTGGTATTTTGTGAAATGTGTTTATTTTGGCTTATCAGCGTATCAGATACGCTGCGGATATCCCACTCGTGTTCTTGGCAACTTCCTCACAAAAAGTTATAACTATGTCAACCTGTTCTTATTTCAAGGGTAAGTCTAGACCCACTGCCCTCCTTTCTTTTGTGAAATATGGATCTGTTATCATGAGATGCTGGGGTTATTCATGACTTTTCTTCACAGGCTGCTAGAAATGAGACAGTAAATTTTGCGCAGCACACTCTCTATATGCTGTATGTCTCCAGTAGTCCACAAAAAATCAATTTCAGGAATGCAAATTTCAGAAAAATCAGTCTCCCACTCTGGATCCAGAGCCTGACATACCAGTCAGCCATTCAGGCCACTATGGAAGAGACGTTTTTAACACTTCTAAGAAATCACCTCTGTGAACAGAGATAGGGGCTACACATTGTGCTAGAAAACAGTGATGTTATATGTTCTACAGTCCTAAAAAAGTAGTAAGGCATCAAATCCCAAAGAGGTCTTTGGAGTAGGTATACAGGCTCTACCTCAGCAGGTTAGAAGAATAAAGTGAAAGACAACACACATGAGAAATAAGAGCTCTGAATCAAAAAATGTTTCCTTTGTGTATCTTTTGAAAAGTGCTGCACATTTGAAACTCTTCAGGAGTTAGGAGGGTTAGTGCAAGTAACAGGCACAGCATCAGCTCAGAGTTAAAGGTGGTGTTAAAGAGGCATACCCCACCTTCCACTTCTGCTGTTAACATGTAATCACAAGCCATTTCAAAGCACTAACATATTTCACTGGAAAGCTGGAATAATTTCAGCCTTTCCCCAGTATTTTCAGTATGGACTTCTTGCATTCCAATAGGAAAATTTACAAAAGAAAATTTTCTTCACATAAAATAGTCTTTGTGACCTGGCCAAGCAGAAAAGTGTGGGACTAGTAAAGGGAATGATGCACTTTGAACAGCTGCTCTATGCATGCTGGGTTCCTGTTATCCCACCTTCTTCTGCTGCTTAATCCTGAGCAGTAACACCCAATTCCATATGCAGCTGAGGACTGCCCACCTACTGCAAAGAAGCCATCCACCAGATCTAAGGAAGTATAAAACCTTTACTGTGGAAAGGATGTTCCTGTACTCCATATAGGAATTTGGGGATACAAGAAAATCTCTCCTGTACCATTCCATCAGTGGCTCAATCACAATTACGGGACATAGTGACACCAAAGTGTGTTTGTGGTCTGACAAGGAGATCTAGAAGAGCGTGAGCTATGGCAAAAGATACCACCCCCAAGACATCAGTACTAGCCATGCAATCTCAGGATTTGATTTTGTTTGTGCTTTCAAAATCTCCCATTAAACTGTCTTTTAACGTTGCCTTAATTCTCCCTCTTGTTGTATATACACTTACTGTACTCACTTAATGTGATCACACACATTTCTGACAAGTTATCTGCTGTGGTCTCCCTTCAGGTTCCGCCTGGTTCCATTTTTGACTGAGCTGAGAGCTGTAATGGACTGGGTTTGGACTGATACCACTCTCAGTCTTTCCAGCTGGATCTGTGTTGAAGATATCTATGCTCATATATTCATCCTGAAGTGTTGGCGAGAGTCAGAAAAAGTAAGGAAGCCTCATATGAGTTATCCAGGCCTCTTCTCCCCACGCAGAAATGCAGAGAAATAATCCCGAGTCTCTAAATAACTGGGAAATCCACCATAAAGACAGCTTGTTAGAAGATAAACTTGGTGTTTATGTTCAGAAATATTTAGGCTATTGGGTACTTTATGTTAGTTGGCAGTCACTGCAAGTGAAATTTCAAATGGCTTCTCTTTTGTGCCTAGCTGATTTTTCCACCGTTAACATGAACTCCACAAGCACGCGCCTGCTAGCTTAATTGCATGCCTGAGTTTCAAGGCCGGGAGTGAAAGTCCTGATATTCACACAGGCTCACTTTGTCCATAACAACTAAATGAGTAACCCACAGTAGCAGGGAAACTGCAGCTGAAGGGAAAGGTCAGTAGAAGGAAGAGCTTGTGCCTCCACGGTGTAGGTCCCAGGGACACCTGGTTCATGAAACTGCAGAGGGAACTTAGCTGGCTCCTTTACCTCAGGAGAGTCCCTGCACATCCAGAACTGAACTGCAGGCCAGATAAACCCACCATTTGTCTGACTGAAATTTCAGTCTCTTTAAATCATTTAAGCTTCAGTTCAAATTAAACTTGCAAATTCTGGATTCCTTATAGCCGCTATAGAGATTGCAACCATATGCTTGCTTATTTTGCCAATTTGAAAAAGAAATTAAGCATTCTTTTAAGAGTGACCCAGTCAGAATTTGTACATATGCAATGAAACGGCTGTATTTTTAAGTGTTACTGATGTATTTCTGCTTTTATTATAATCCTGTCTCTTACTGGCAATTACTTTCCGAGTATGTCACTTAGATTAACTCAGAGCTGAAGTGCACAAAAATCTTTTGTATATGCTTTTTCTGTATGACTTCCATTTCTGCCATGACTGGAGTGTCATCAGAGGCTTCAGGAGTCAGAGTAATAACAGTCCAGTTCTACTTTGACTGTCCATCTCGCTGCATTTTTTTACACTACAACAGGATCACTCTGCGTTATATGTAGCATAGATCTGATGTGGGAAGATTTCCACGTCTAAGCTAGCCTGAGTGTGCTAATGTTGCGTAGGAAAATGACTACCCATGACTTTATAAGTGTTGGGACAACACTTTGATTCTCTCTGTCTCTCTCTCACACTGAGTGGTATGCCTAAGTATTTTGACTGCTAGAGGCTCTCTGGGATGTTCTGTAACATCATTAAAGGTGCCTGAACTAATCTCATACAGACAAATAATATACCCCTGGTGATCTTGATACGATATTTTAATGAAAACAGTATTCTGTAGCGCAAGACGAATGACTGCTTTTTGAAAAATAACTGATTTGTTTTAAATATAGCATTGTATTACAAATTTAATATTCTCCTAGGACTTTATGGATTCATGTTGTAAAGCAAGAACAATTTCCTGAAAGCCAGGTTCCTGGTGTATGTTTGAGGTGCAGCGCAATACAGCGCATCTTTATTTTGCACATGCAGTGTGCAGTGCGTGAAAAACAGGATCCTAAAACACTGTGAGGCATTAAATCCTATAAGAGAATACAGCAAAATAAATTACAGTGATGGTAAGGCATTTTACAGGATGGTGAAGCTCTTAAAATATTCAATGATGAGGCAAATAGGGGAGGGCAGGAATTATGGACAAGACAGAACGGACATGCCGTGTGATCTGCTTTGAAAAGAGAAGGATAAGAGCAAAGTCACTTTTGGTCTCAGAAGCCAAGAAAGGGAAGTATGTGCATCATCAGCAGTGTCAAGACTTTAGGAGTAATAAAGAAACTTTAAACATTAATTAAATGCAGTTGGTGTGGGATTCACTAGAAACAGATCCACTAGAAACAGATCAAGCCTATGAACAACTCTTAGAAATACTGTATGGGAGGTGCGAAATGAATGTGGAGGTAGCACAATATTAGACAATGTTACTGATTGTGCTGGTCAGTTACTGGCAAACAGATTTATTTATTTTTCCCCTGAAATACAGCTTGCAGTATTTCAAGCTCTATGAGAGGAATTCAGCCTTAAAGAGCTTTGTGATAAAACATTTTGGAAGGACAAAAACAAGAAAGTGGGTCACTCCTAATACCAGTTTTTGGAACAAATTGTTCTATCACTGTTGCAACTATTATTTTACATTTGGTTCCTGTGAGTTCATGCTTGCACTCACTCAGACAAAAAATTCAAATTATCCTACCTAATTTTTCCCTTCTTTATGGTTGTGAAGAATCAAAACCACAGAGCTTTACAATATTTTTGACGCCAGACACACACTTGACATGGGTTCATATGTCACTTTTCTCTGTTGTCACCAGAAATTCAATGTCTGTACAGGTTTGGCTAAAAATCTCAAAATAACTGGCCTGACAATGAGTAGCAAATTACCATAGAAGATGGGAAGCCTTAAGATTGTTTTCTATTCACCCGTCAAATCATACTAAGTATACTTCAGATAGAAGAGACATTACCCTGTTGCTGTTTGCTTTTGCAGAGATATCCTCAACCAAGAGGCCAGAAGAAAAAGAAAGTTGTGAAGTATGGAATGGGTGGCATGATTATCGTCTTGCTGATTTGTATTGTCTGGTTCCCACTGCTCTTCATGTCTTTAATCAAATCTGTTGCAGGCATCACCAACAAGCCTCTAGATGTATCAATCACAATAACTCTAGGAGGTTATCAGGTAAACAAGAAGGAAGACTAAAGGCAAACTCTGGTTTTGCACTGTATTTCCTTGCGCTATTTCTTATTGCTTTCATTGAATTGAACTCTCGTGCCTTATGCAAGAGATCAGGCAAGCTCCCACAAATGATCCCTTTTGAGTTTAAGAACATGTTTGTTTATCACTGATGTAAAATATTATCACCATTTGCAAGTTAAAACCAGAACCTACTGGCAGTGGAATCTGAATAAATTATCCTACATCAGGGACACTCAGATAACTGCCTACAGGTCCACATGGTAAATATAAAATAATTGGAGGTAGCTTGCTTCTCAGTGGAATAAGATCATAACCTTCTCCTATTGAATTGAGTGCCATAATTGTCTTGGACCGTGATGCACAGGATACTGTACTGTGTATGTAGCAGATGATGTGAAGTAAATGTGACAAGTGTGTGTTCTTTTGTTTCCCAGCCTATTTTTACAATGAGTGCTCAACAGAGTCAGCTCAAGGATTTGAATCAGACTGGTTTCAATGCGTTTCTGGGAAGCTATAGGGGCAACACTGTAAGTGAAATGTAGGCTACCTCATTACTTTAAAATGTGTGCATGTTTCTGTGGAGGCCTTTTGTGAGTTTCATTTGTGTAGTTGCAAGTGGTCAGCAGCACTGACACCATTGGGAAGATGTTTCCATAAAGAAGGTTTGCATGAGTAAAGGTCTGGACAGATCATTTGTTAGGACAGGGCTGGGTTACGGGGAGACAAGTTACCATGAATCGAGAATCTTTGCACAAAAGCACAGAAGACAGAAGCCCTAGTTGCCCTGTCGCCTGAATACAAACCTCCCCTCTAAATGATACGGGCCTTCAGGAGATGTGCTACTGTTGTAGTACTGCCAAAACAAACATGCTGTAGGGACACAGCAGTGTTGGCACTTTTAAGCCCTGTGCTCCTTCCTATAGCATACACAGCTTTCACCTCCCAGTGAGGAGATGTAGTGCTGCCAAAAGAAAGTGTGTATGGCCTAGAAAAGTTTTGACATTAAAATTCCAAAACATAAACATTTAAATATATTCTCATTGTTTCATGGTGCAACATGCAGAAAGTTATCACAAGTTTCTACAAGAAAAAGACTAGTAATTAGTAGAAGCTCTTGCATTACCAAAGTAACCAGGGTTTGATCAGATATAACATCAGAAGTGCTTGCTTCTAGCCCATTCAAGAATTAACATTTTTTTTACATTAGATCCTACCAAATAGCCCATGTATTATAGCAGTAATATTGTAATCTTGATTCACTTTGGAAGTTACTGGTTTTAAGTTGCCTTATCCTTAGCGGATACCATTCTATGCAGAAAGACACTTAACAAAAGGCAGAGTAAAATTTTAACTTAAGTTTAAATAGAGTCTACAGAGGTTACCTGATGAACTTTCAGACCCATTTTCGCTTACGTGGACATCATTTTTTAAACAGCAGGGCCAATTTTGTTTTACCTTCTTAGCTCGGCTATGCTTTGTTTATTTCCTTACCATCTAAAGCGCAGTTAGTATGTGAGGAAAACAATCGGTGCAAACCACTGCACTTCCAATTAATGAAGCATTTACAATTCTGCCTGACGGGGAAATATGGCTCTGTGTCTTGTGAATATCACCACACTTAAATTCTCTTCTCCTCTTCTGCACCCACAGGCTGCTTTGCAGTTTCTAGAGGGCTATGGAAAAGAAGATATAACTCTAGCAGATTTAGAGGGAAATTCAAACTCTTTATGGACCATCAGCCCTCCCAGTAGAGAGAAAATGATACAGGGCCTGCTGGATTTTTCAGCTGAGTTCACTGTAGTTCTTTCATGGAGCATTCAGAGGTAATTAACATGGCTGTTATGAGGTTGATGGATCATTTGCCAAGTGTTCACTCAGCAGAACAGTTCCATGCTGCCTTCTTGCTTTAGTTTTTCAGCAAATTATATTGTACTGCAGAGCAAAAAAACCTGGAAGTGGGAGGGAAAGAGACAGAGAGAAGTGACCTTTGTTACCCAGGAAAACATTTGTTGCCTGTGGTTCTCAAAAAATAAAAAAAAAGAAGTGGAGCCACTTCCAAGTACATTATTTAAAAAGCCAGGGCGGAGTTTTCAATGGGACTGGAGAGGAAGGAGGGAAAAGTAAGAAAATTTTAGCCAGTTTTAGATGGAGATGTTCAAATAAACTGCCCCAAACAACCACCTTGTTAGCATTGGTGGGAACTGAATACTTAGACCTAGTTAAGACAGAAAATCTATGAGGAAATACAAACAGAAGTGCTTGGTCCTCTTATTAAGGGAGTCTGGAACTGACACAAAATATATTTTAAAAACACGTATACTCAGAGACTTTGTTATGCAAATAGTGTAACAATGGCACAGATCCATTTTGACAAGACCTTTGCCTGTTTACTTGTGGTTCCTTTGGCCTCAGTGAAATATTACTTTACAGTGAAGTTTTTGCAAGAGACAGGCTAGAATATAAAGTAGTTGCGTGCAGGCTAGAGGCAGTTTGTTGGGTACTGTCTGCCAGCTGGGATCCCTGTAGACTTCTGGATTAAATTGGAGTTAAGTCATCACTCCATGGAAATTAAGTACCTTTGCAGCCCCAGCATCTACCTGTTTTGTTGGAAGTGGACGCTGGATTGTTATAGCAATCCTCAGCAAAAGACCGTGCACAGGAAGCAGGTCAGCTAAATCACTGTGGGAGCTCTGAATGTGTTGGGTCAGTCCTTCCACAGTCAAAAATAGGCTTGTAATGCATCTGCACCCTTAATTCAACTTTACTTGACCCCCCTTATTTTCCTGGAAGCATGCAGTATTAGCTAGTGAATTACATCACTCTGTCATTTCTAAACCTTATATTAATTTTTAACACTGCTACTCAGTTTGTCCGTATGCTTGCATAACTACAAACACTCATACATTAGTTGAAAGAGACCTTTTCCACTCTCAAATTATATCCTGTGGTTTACATCGTGACCATGAATGACTGAAAGTGGTAAACACTTGCCACAGTGACCTTCCACTTTTTCTCTGCAAACGGTCTTTCATCTGGTCCAGGAGACAGCTGTGAGATGACCCTTTTGTGTCACTCAGGCAGCAGACACGCTTTCTGCCCTTGCACAGCATCTGCCGGGGGTGTTTCCCTGCAGCCCCCAGCAGCCCAGGAGCTGCTTTACCCACCTTCTGCATCCCGACCCCAGGGCATGGCACAAAGCTGATCCTGCCCCAGCTGCGTTCTGCAGCTGGCATGAAGACTTGGGGGGAAGCATGGGGGTCCTATCAGCCTGTTAGCTACACGTTTCTGCTGGGCTGAAGTGGGTTTTTGGGAAGCTGTGGCTGCCCTGGCACAGAATGTGTGGTAGCGCAGACGGTCCTGTTGCCTAAAGTCAGAGCAGACACGCTCCATTTCCCATCCTGTTTTGACTGCCCTAATGAGAAAAAATTATATTACTCTGTCATCATTGTACTGTAATGCATACAAAGGCAGAGTCAGTTAGAAAGATACACCTTTAAGGCTGCTACATATCCTGTGTGGGAAAACACACCATCTCAGGGTGCAGGTAGCATAAGGCGTGCTTTAGCAAGACTGGGATAGCCAGGGTCAGTGCAGTTACATTAACTAGACAATGAGCTCTAGCATTCAGCAAACAAGTGTTTGGGTTATGCTCTTGTTGTGGGTTGACAACATGTCTTCCCTTTTCTCTACATCAGAAATCTCACCCTTGGTGCCAAAGCCGAAATAGCATCAGATAAACTTACCTTTGTCCTACCAGAGAACACCAGAAGAGATATTGCTACAATGATGTCTGGACAGCAACTGGAAAAGGTGTAAGTTATTTTCTTTGCCTATTTATATGAAAACCTTTGCTTTTTAAACCTAATTTCCTAAGGAGGTCAGGCTCGTGCAGCTGTGTCATTTGTCTGCCCGTCTATTGCCCTGTAACAAACTTTGGAGCCTTGTTCACAGAGGTCAATAGCATTGAACTCACATAATAGTAACATTAAAGGTAAAAGCTTATTTCCTATGATAAATGTAGGCTGAGAAGACCATGAACACTGGAGCACCACCAACAAGGATGGTGAAGCTATTAGTTACTTTTCTTTGATTTATTGGATAAGCACAAGTTCATTACAGTATATTCATAGTTAAACTCTCCTTTGAGTTACTTCAGTTCAACTTGATCTGAGGATGTTGTATTGATGATTTTTTTGTTCTAAATAACCACCCAGACTGTATTTCTCATTGTTATTCTTGAATAGTAGTAGATTGGCAAGGAAGTGTTAAATCACTGCGGTCAAAGGGTAACATCTGCAGTCGTTTCTGACATCAGATCTTTTCCTGTAATGGAAATTCACAAGGCAGAAAAAGCATGCTTTTCATAATAATATCAAACGTTATTCTATGGATAGAGCCTTATAGCATTAACAGCAGTGGTGCCTCCTTTCAGATTTGAAAGGAGTCTGGCTCTTCCTCTTCCGCCTGCTCACTGGGGATTACTTTACAGCAGTAGTCTCTAAATACTGCTAAGCCAACACATCATCCCTGAAGGCCACCTGATCTGATTTGTGGCCACAAGAGTTGAAAAGTTAAAGCTGAGGCCAACTGGGACAGTGAAAACTCTGAGAAGTCCATGTCTGCTAGTAGGTGGAAATGAGATTGGTCAGCTCTTTCTCTGCACCCACGCACACTTGTACGTCCAAACAGACAGCGGTTGCACATCTGATCATTTAATTTAAAAATTATTTTACGCCTCTTTTACTTTTCTGCTGTGTGAGGATACAGGGATATTTCCTAAGGTGATGTAGTGCCAAGGAGGGTAGATTCTGCTCTTTTGCGGGAAGAGGTAATTCATTCAACATTCTCTCTTTGCAGGAGGCAAGCAGTAACATAGAAGATATACCTGCATTTGCCTGTGTTGCAATGATATTGTTGATTTAAGCTTTTTTGACTTTGTCATAAAAGAAAAATGGTTGTGGCAGCTACTAGCCATTTGACTACGTCGGCAGGGAG
The DNA here is from genome assembly GCA_013398295.1 of Chionis minor. Lineage (NCBI taxonomy): Eukaryota > Metazoa > Chordata > Aves > Charadriiformes > Chionidae > Chionis > Chionis minor. The sequence goes on along the minus strand of VZSF01002587.1, from coordinate 453,119 downwards.
CTTTCTGCCCTGACCTCTGCTGGAGCAACTTAGCTGCTGAGCTCTTACCTATTTTGTGGGCCTGCTAGAGTGATCAGAAGGAATTTTAAATTGGCCACCTCTGTTCTTCCTCAGCCTGATGTATGCCGTGTAGCAAAGTGTCACAGGGCTTCCCTGAGAGCTCCCCTTCCCCAGAATTTTTCAGTCATTTCAGGAGAAAGTTAGGAGAGTATCTCTAGTCTTAATGAAAAGTCTCTTTCCCTGGATGCTGGTAATTTATTCCCACTTAAGGTGGTTTAATTTTAAGTCTAACGGAAGAACTTTTTCAAATATCTTTCTTTTTAAGTTTGAAATCCTCCTACAAACTGTGAAAATATTTCCCAGTGAAAGATTCTGGCAAAAATGCTCACTCTTTTCAGGTGTTATTATCGAAATATGTTGCAATTCTGAAGTAATAACTGTTCTCACCACATATTTTTCTAGCTACATATTTTTCTAGCTTGTTTACTACCGGTGACGCTTTGAGTTTCTTTGTGCTGCTTATATAGCTGACTATAAAAGCAGCTTTGTTAAAAAGGGGAACAAAATATAAAGTCTACATTCCTTGCAAACACACGTGCCCCAGGTGTGTGGGATTCATGGTGTGTGAATGGCGACATTATGGATGGAGCTCCCTGCTGAAGTACTGACCGAACATAGCTAATAAATCCAGCTAACTTTCAGATGTGACATCTGAACACTGTAAAATCATAGCTTAAGCCAAGAATTACTGGGAACTGTGTATAGCCCTTTTAGGTATTTCTAAATGATTTTAGAGGTATAAAAATATGAAATATTTGCTTTCTCATTTTTTCCAGAACATTAGAGACAGTGTACCCTTACTACATCAAGGCTCCTAGTGATTCCCTGGCAAAACCCATAAAGCAGCTATTGACAGGTACGTGTCCAGACCGTGGTAAACAGAGTATGGTTGAATGAAGTGCAACACAGCAATCACACTTGCAGATTCACAGAGATGTTATGGGGCATCTCAGGCTGAAATGCACTTACAATGTTTTCTGCCTGGTGCCTGCAAGCTTGGGGAGAGATGAGGTAATACAGTGTAAGACACAAAATGCATCTGGATGTATTTTAGCTTTGTATTTAACAGTAAGGACTCTACAGATGAAATATGGCTCCTTTCCTTCAAGTCTGATTTCAGGAACTACTTTCCTTTGTTTTCTGAGGAAGTGGTGGCAAGTTTCACTTTTCCATATCTCCCTGCTGCTGTACCCCAAAATCAGTTGTGCTGCATGTCTGCAAATGTAGCTCCTCAGCTTAAATACAGAAACTGGATGATTTTGTTTTAGCTGTTCCATCCTTATTGGTTACAAGGAATCCAGTTTAGATAAATTGTTGAATTTCCGAATGCTATTACCCAACCGGAATGCATACAGGTACTCACAGACATACAGAGCGCAGACACACGTGCACATACGCGCATGTGAAAAACCTGTTGGGTTGGAAGGGTAGGAACAAGTCTTCATCTAAGAATACTTTGCTCAAGACAGGTTAGATTTGGCACTCAGGCGTAGTAGTAGTACTATGGGAGTACATTACTGTACTACGTAGTATGTTACTGTTCAAAGGTCAGTGAGCGTGATTGGATTAATTGGGAAAATTAATTCTTGAGGCTGAATCTATCTGTATGAGTAGCAATAAGTTACGAGTGCTTCACTGTCATTAGTCAGGTCCTGTCATAAAGAACTCTTAATTTGAGATTCTTCAAAAGGGCTTTAATGTATACAGTGCTAATGTACATTCCCCAGGATCAGGAGGACCAGAGTTCACCTCCTGTCTGTGTGATCAGTATGCATAATAGGATAGTATGCTTTTCTTGATATCAGAGAATAATATCTTTTATACCAAGACATAAATGATTTACAGTGATAGTTTGACATATGGAAACTGACCACTATCCCTCCAGGTTAAATGTGTTTCTTTAGACCTGAAATACAGACATGCTGACTGTCAATTGATACTTTGGCATGATAATATTGAAATGATTTGACAGCTGTACAGAAGAAAATGTAGGTGATACGAACCATCTTATTTAGTTAATGCACATCCAGATGACAGTTGCAGAATGAAAACCACAGAAGTCTAGATACTATATTTTGTACAGAAGTAACGTAAAAAGGATTTTAGAATTATAACAAACCTTTATTCAGTCATTTTAGCACGCAGACGTTTGAAGTATCTGACTCAAAACAGTTTGACTTTTGCAATTCTTGGTATACATATTAACATTTCCTTTTTTCAATAGACTGCAGATGGGAAAACATTACGGTTTCCCTGGTCAAAAATGTTTCTGATGAAGGAGTTCGTGAGTGGTGGGTTTTGAATCAGCTTGGAAAAAGATACAAAACATCTGAAGAGAGTCTTGAACTCTTCATATTCAGTGATAAAGTCAGTCCACCAAGCCTTGGATTCTTGGCTGGTTATGGGTAAGAAGGAATCTTTACATAAAATTAAAATAATGTAGATAAGATAGAAGTAGAGGTGACTTTATTTGCTGGAGGGGGGGGTGTATTTCTTTTTTGTTTGTGTTTGAACATTACAACATTTTGAAAGGCGGTTTTCTGAGATTTCAAGTTCATGTCTATTAATGTTATCTGTAGGGGACTTTGAATTGGTAAGGAATGGCATTACCCTTGATAATGCTCTCTAGTGGGAAAGAAGGCAGAAGCACCCTTCACACCAATTTCCTGATGAAGTAAAATTGTTCAAAAGATGTTAGTTTAGCTACAGGTCAAGTTCTGCCCAAACTCTGCCTGGTTTTGGCAACCTTCCCAATCCCGTAGCCAGGACCCTGGGTATGAAACAGTTGTGAAATACATTTCCACAGACAGAAGAAGGCAGGAGACTGTGCCTTCCTGGCAAATACCCCCTTCTGGCATGATTTTGTAGAACTCCTCATAGAAGGATTATCAGGGGAGGACAGGTAAATGTTAGTCTGTCACTAGTTACAATTACTTTAATAAAAAATTTTAGATATGAAACCTGACAGATCATTTGTCTTTAGCAGCCAGCAATTGTCCAATTTCCCACTGTGACTTCCAAGCTGTAGCAGACAGATCATGAGACCATCAGCAACTGGGGTTAAACCATTTGTCAGAAGCCTCAGCTGTTTATGTTCCCAGATTTCTGTGGTGTTTGAAGAGACCTTTTTTCTGCAGAAACAAGATCCTAATTAGAAATTAATGTTCACTGAGCTGTCAGACTACACTTAGCCCTGTAGATGAGCTCTCTTACACTTGGCTGACCCTTTTTTAAGGCATGAACTGAACTCTTCCCTTTCTTTCTTTCCAGCATCATGGGACTATATGCCTCGGTTGTCCTGGTGATAGGGAAGTTTGTCCGTGAATTTTTCAGTGGGATCTCTCACTCCATCATGTTTGAGGAGCTACCCAATGTAGACCGAATCTTGAAGTTGTGTACTGACATTTTCTTAGTGCGAGAGACTGGAGAACTGGAACTAGAAGAAGACCTGTATGCCAAACTAATATTCCTGTATCGCTCACCAGAGACAATGATCAAGTGGACTAGGGAAAAAACTAATTGATCTCTTTGGTGTCACACTGCGAATCAAGTTGTTTTCATCTGAATTTTAAAGGGGAAAAAAAAAAAAAAGCACAATACTCTCTTAAGAGCTAAGCCTTTTATAGTTAGGTAGCAATGTTTTTCACTGAAGGAGTCCTGGAAGCTACAGCCTTAGGAATCCATGCTGCCTTTCAAATTAAGGATCAACAGTGAAGAAGGTTGGATAATTTGTTGTTTTTAATGTGCCACTCCTCTACAGTCTGGGGACTGCTTTGTAATTTAATCAACAAAAAGTTTGCATCTTTGTCTGGCTAATTTAATTTTCCAGACAATCATTACAACTTTAAGAGAAGAGAAAGGAGTGAACCCACAGATGACTCCAGTGTACCTTCTTAACCGTTTCTGGAGCCACACAGATTGGATTGTGCAATATGCTGTTGTACATCACTGACTTCCAAGCTACAGTAATGGGACGCTGACTAGCCTTCAGGACACCCAAGACCCAGGGCCGCAGTGGGAACTGAAGACATTCTAGCCATACCCATTTGTAGAAAAGCAGAGGTTTTGATGTACAAAGGACACTGTGGACAAGCCTCTGTTAGCAAAAAAAAGAAAAAAAAAACCAAACAAACCCCCCCCCCAAGTAAAAATCTCTTTAAATGCCTTATTTTATTTGTACAGTCACAGAAGACATTTCCACCAAACATCAATGACTTTTCTCAGGAAAACAAAAAAAAAAGCAACTGAAACTTGACACTTTGTCAAGGTTAACTAATGGCTAGAATAATTACGGTGAATTATTGGGGTGTTCTGCTGGGCCATTCTCTTCAAAGTTACTGCTTTCCATTAGATGAGAAAAGAAGTGCATTCAATGACTTAAGGAGCTACTTCATTTCTTATAACCCTTTAAAGACTGAATAGTGTGTGCTTCTCTCTGCTCCCCATGACATGCTTTTTCCCATTTCAATGATTTAAGGCAACCATTGTTTTGCTGTTAGCTGATATTCTTCTTCCAGTGTTTCAGGTATATGAAAATGTTTACATATTCCAAGTCACATTTTTACATCTGAGACGGGGTTTTTTTAAGTTCCCAAATATATACATACATATGAGCTTGAAAAATGGCCTTTTTCTTAAATTACTATTATTAGTGACACAAATGGCTCATTAGAGAACATTGTAGCATGAAAATTTACAATTGCAATGTAGGTTTCATTCCATGTTAAAAAAATTATGGACAAAAAAAATCATTGAGTGGGTAGGGTATGTTAAAAGGGTATACTGTGTAGTTTTGATTCAGTAATGACTTAAAATAAAGCACATGTTGCAAAGTCATTTTAGAAGTATTTTTTCCTCTGCCTTTTTACATGAAATGGGAAAAGTTTGACATTCTTCTAACTCTGTGACAAATAAATCTCTTTCTTGTAGTTAGCTGCTATTTATTATATGAATGATTAGTTAATCACCAGAAAGAAACTAATACAACATAATTTGCTGGCACATTTTACTGCAGAACTACATAAAACAGCACAACTAAATGAAGTTGCAACATACTCTGCCAAGTGCTTCCATGACAAATGCTGTCACATCCATTCTATACTGTGAAAACTAACATTTTGAGCACCGTGAAGTGCACAAAATAAAAATCGCTTCATCATATGGTAATAATAAAATTATTTGGTGACTGGAACTCACTGGAAGAGAGCCTGATTTCCTCCAAAGTGTAACGGAAATGTGGCTGCTCATACAGCCAGGCAACATTCCCTGGTGGAGAGTTTTGCTCCATTTCTTCCATAGGACCCGTGAATGAAAATCAAAATATACGTGGCAGCCCTGACACAGGATCCAGCAGGGATGCTAAAATGTCCTTTGCAGTTAGGTGGATCCTCACCTGGGTGTTCAGTGATTTTAAGGAGAGCAACACTGGAAGAAGTGTGAAGGGCGTAATGTATTTCTAAAGGTACCAGCCAGCATAATCATGCTGGCCACCACAGTTGGTCCTGGCTCCCTTCCTGATTCCTTCTCTTTAACAGGCACTTCCTTTCTGGTGAGAAAAATCGATCTGCAGAATGAGCTGTACAGTTATTTGGGCTTTGCAGAAATGTGCTGCTCTTTCTTTCCTGGATTGATCAAACTTTGAAAATAAAAAGATTCTTCTGTTGGTTTTTTTTATTATTTTTTTTTTAAACAACATACAGTCAAATTGGTGACATGGACTGAATAGCTAATTACAACAGGTGAAAAGTGTACTGCTGATGACCATCCTTTGGGCCCAACCGTCCAGATAAAGTTGAACTGTCAGCCAGTTTCTAGTGGCATTCTTTAGGGAATCAGTATTGGGGCCGGTACCATCTAATATCTTTATTAACAACCTGGACGACACAACAGAGTGCACTTTCAGCAAGTTTGTGGACCACACCAGATCTGGGTCTGGAGAAGCTTGTGATAATATAAGTTTGTCAACTGCCCTCCTGGGGCATGGGGTGGGCAGTTGCTAGAGGGAGGGCAGGACTGCCTTTCAAGGTGGACCTCAAGACGCTGGAGAAATGAGGTACTACATGAAGTTCAACAAATGTAAAGTCCTGCATCTGAGGCAGACTAACCCCATGCAGCAATTCAGACTATGTAGGCGGGTAGGGACAGCTTTGCAATAAAAGGAGATATGGGGGGTGTGGACTTACATGTATATCAGCATTGTGGCCTTGAGGCAAAGAAAACCAACAGCATACCATGCTCCGTTTACAAAAGCATGGCCAAAAGTCAAGGGAATTTATTAGTCCTCTCTATTCAGAACTTGTGAGACCACATCTGGAGAACTGCATACGGGTTTGGGTCTGCAGTGCAAGAAAGATGCTGACATCCTGGAGTGAGTCTGGCAGAGGGATGGAGGACATGACGTGCGAGGAGGGACTGAGGGAGCTGGGCTTGTTCAGCCTTAGAAAGAAGTCCAAAGGGAGAGCTTATTGGTGTCTGCAGCTACCTAAAGGTGAGGTGCAGAGAAGGTGGAGCCAAGCTCTGCAGAGCTGCACAACAGCAGATCAAGAGGCAACAGACACAAGTTGCAACAAGGGAGAGTCTGATTAAATAGAAGGAAAATTGTTTTCACCATGAGGGCGGTCAAACACTGGAGCAAGTGCCGGCAGAAGCTGTGGGATCTTCAGCCTTGGAGGTTTTCAAAACTTGACTGGACAGGTCCTGAGCAACCCCTTGTAACTGGCCATGCTTTGCATAGGAGGTTTAACATGAAGCCTCCTGAGGTCCCTTAAAACCTCAATTATTCCATGATTTTAGGATTCTGCCAGAGATGCTCTAGCTTACCAATGATAGTGTATTGTCTACTGTAACAACCACCTCCAAAATATCAGAATAACATCACCGGGTCCAAAGCAACAGTATAGTTATACAGAAATACTTGTACCTACAGACATACCTTAGTAAGCTCCTGTGTCCAATTTTTTGGAGCTGAGCACTGACTGTGAAAGGTCCTGTTTTCCCTCTTCTACCCTTGTAATCAAGAAATTATGGCTCACAAGATGGTGACATAAGCCCTTACCTATACAAAGGGACTGAATTGGCTGGATGGGATTAAATGGCCTTTTAGAAGGTTAGAAGGTCAGATTTGATTGAAACAGATCCCTGTGGTTATTTTCCCAGGTTTTAGGACTCCTTCCTTTTGTTCAGTACAGGAGGAGCTCTTCAATGGAATAACCCCAGGTAAGAAAAGAAGAAACAGCCTTAAAATAAAATCATGTTTGTTTTATAAGCATCAGTGGTTTTACTTTCCTTACAGGACTTGATATTTTAGTGTTTCCAAAGGAGCTGCAGGTTCAAAGCTGCACGAGGGGAGGTTTAGACTAGACATTAGGAAGCATTTCTTTACCAAGGGGGTGGTCAAACACTGGAACAGGCTTCCTAGAGAGGTGCTGATGCCCCAAGCTGTCAGTGTTTAAGAGGCATTTGGACAATGCCCTTAATAACATGCTTTAGCTTTTGGCTGGCTCTGGCGTAGTCAGGCAGTTGCTGTAGGTCCTTTCCAACTGAAATAGTTCTTTTCTGCTCTGTTCTGTTCCATTCCTTAGTCTCAGCAATAACAAATGTTGTGTCTGTGGTATTGTCACAAAAGACATTTTTCCAACCTCACCCACAGCTTTTGTGAAAAGAAATTGTAAAATTGCTTCTTGATGGGGCTGAACTATACTGATAGTCCATAAAGCCCACCCTTGCACCATGGAGAGTCAGAGTGCTGAACCTGTGCTTTTCTGACTAGTATTGTTAGAGAAGGACAAACTTCAACGTAAGATCACTTTGCTCAGGGACTTGTCCAGTTGTGGTCTGGCAGTCTCCAATGATGGCAGTGTCACAATCCCTCTAGTCTTTACAAGTGCTTAACCACCCTCAAGGGGAACAGCGGTTTTCCCCATATCTATTTGGATTTCTTTCTCACAGCTTCGTAGCATGGCAACTTGTCCTGTCTGCTCGGGAAGCCACTGTACAATTGAGATGTCCAGCAAGCAGGGTCTGTGGCTCCTCAGCTCTGCTGCCTGGCCACTGGGCACTTCTTCTGACGCTCCAGACCTTGGCCCAGCGAGCTAGCTAGCAGTTACCCATGGCTGTGAGGCCAAAGTGAAGGAGAAACTTGCAAAACGCAGATCACCTTATGGTTACCACATATTAACAGCATTTTGATTAATACAACCAGCCTGATGCACGCATTTACTGGAGAGTACAGATTCTCTGCTTAGCTGGCAGGAATGTTGCTTTCCAGGTGCTGGTAGAGGATATGCTGATTATGCTGTGCTTCTTCAGGAAACGGTGGCATGACCTGTTTTAAGGTCCAAGATGGAGAACCAGGCATGGAGGAAGGAGGCCAAGCCTGATGAGATCTAATGCTGGCACCCTTACTTTGAGTTCTTCACAAATTTGGTGACTACTCAGTCCAAGAAGTGTCTGGAGCATTTCCTCAGCACTTGGCCATCACCTTTATGCAGGATCTTCATTTACATGAGAGCCAAGAGACTGTGAAGGGATTTTTATCTGATTCCTGTGGTGCTCTCTCCAAATGCTTGAGCTTCCAGGGGAGCTGCAGCTGCCTGGGAAGAACCCAGCAGCTCCTTTCAGTAACTGTCACTGAGGTGCTGCGTCAGGACAGCAGCAACCACCCAACCCTGCTGCTCCTGAGCAGATCAGCCTTCTCTTTTACATGAAATAAGGTGCCAAAGGGGGTTTGTCCTTGGAGTCTGCTTCTGGTGAGTGTTTGGAGCTTCCACACACCTTCACCGCACACCACACGCTTGTGGCTGCTCTCCTAATATCCCATTTTTTATTCCCCACACACAGTAGCCACTGGCAGAAGACAAAAACCACCATAATTCTTTGTGAACTGTTACCACACCAAGGTGTCCCCAATTACCATAGTAATTAAATAAATAAATGCTAACTACGCTGCCTGAAAATGGACCCCTCAGCAGTTTCTGCCTTAGCTTCCCCGCTGTGGAGGAAAAGAGCACACAGCCCAGTGGCCAGGGGAGAAGCCCGAGACCTGGAGCTGAACACTGCTTTTTGTTTCTTCACCTTCTCACAAACTCGCCTTTTAAACTGAAGCAGCTGCTCTTATTTTTACCCAATTTTCTGGTGAGGTAAAGGCAGAGGTTATACTTTGCCTCTGTGAGAGGCAGCGCTCATTAGCCAGAGGGGTAAAAGGCCATCAGGGTTGTCAGTAACACGCTGACAGAAAACACATTCTCATACTGGCCCTCTCCTAGCAAACCCAGGTGGTTCCTGCAGCATCAAGCACAAAATTGATGATGATCCAGGTTTCTGTAGCCTCAGGTTTGGCAGCCCTGACTCACTCACAGTGCTGAGCTTTCCTTTTTCCACTACATTGTGGAAATTGTGTTTCGGCTACACCCGTTCTTATAGCAACCATGTGGCACTGGCGAGCATCAGCCTGCGTTTCCCGCAGTGATCCCTGTCATTGAACACGGGATCCAGGCCATTTATTCCCATCCAGCCAACCTGTGCAACACTGCACTAATAGGTAAGGCAGAGCAGGGACACCCGTGTGAAGCCTGCGAGCATTTCACCACCCAGTTGTAAGGCGACAAGGAGATGACTGCAAATTCAATTAAGATTTTCTGCTGTTTCAAGTAGGCCATTTTTTTTCAGAGATGAGGAAAATGGCATGGCTAAGGAGGTCATATTCATTGAAGTTTCAGTAATATCCCAATTCCAGCATTTATCTGGTAACACTGTTTAAAGAGACACCACTTAAAATCAAAGTGCTCACATTTCAGCAGGCTGTGAATGCTGAGGATGCAGCACGGGCTTAAAACCACTGAGGTTGGAAGAGACCTTTAAGATCATGGAGTCCAACCATAAACCTAACACTGACAAAACCAAACCTGCCTTCCCAGGTCCCGCAGCAGGAACCCACCACCTGTGGCCACAGCCACAAACTGAATTGGACTTCAGCTCCAAGAGGTGCCTCAACAGCAGCTTGTGTTCATGATAAAGGCCAAGGAGTTCACGAAAAAACTCAGACTGAGGGGCTGAGCACTGGGAATAAGTCACGTCTCACTCAGGACTGACAGCCTGCCCCGGTGCTAGGGGGTGAGGCAGGGGCAAGGCTGGGGCAGGAGCAGCTCCAAGCCATAGGGCTGCCTCCATTCACATCCCTCTGCACCGTAACACATCAGCATGAGAGTTGTGTTGCCAGTGCCTTCAAAGGGAAACGGGAGTTTTAATTAATCCTCTCACTTTTATCTGATTTCCACTGAAAAAAAAAAAATGGAAAAACCCACTTCACTTATCAAAGGGTTTTTCTTAAGGAATTTGGGATTGAATTTCACAGTACGAGCAATGGTAGGGAGGCTTCTCCTTAGCAAAAGCTTAGCCTGCGCTCCCAAGGCATTGTTTAAATTGACATGTACCTAAAATGTAGCAATTATATTGGCCACTCCTTTATCTTCAGCCATTCCAAGAGATGAAATGAAGCCCCTCATCTCTTTACTTTTTTCCTTTACTACAAGATATAGCAGAATCACCACCAGCGTTTGTTCCGCTGGGCCCAAGGGAAAAAAAGGAACCTGCTGGGGGTGTTTCCTCCCCCTACAAATGCATTCACTCCTTTGGTACGCCCATCAGTGGTCCTGACAGAACTTCAGAAAACAGGCAGAGAAGCAGATTTCAGTGGCAGTATCTTTTCCTCAGCTCTGTTTAGAAACACGTGTGCGCTCACGCTCGCAGTGGTGTTAGTTTGTAAGTCAGTGCAAGGATGGCTGCTCTGACAGCAAAGCCCACGCAGTAACACCGGGTCTCCCAGAAATCCCACTTGTGCATGTGACAAGGAAAATCGTTTAGCCCCCCGTGTTTGTGTAATCGAAGCATTCGCGGTTTTTCCTGTGTTGCTAAACTGGCTAATCCTGGGGTGACGCCGTGAGAGCAAAACTGCTGCTGCTCTGCATGGCATCGTGCGATATTTAAATAGTGTTTCTAGTCTGGGTGCGTATGGGCTATTTTAGATCATTTTTTTATTGTTTCTTTCGTGAGAGGGAGGAAATCTAATGCTTTATTAAAAGCTTGGGGAAAGCAAGAGCATTCCTGTGAGCATGCAACAGGAAAGGCAGATTCCATTTGGTGGACAAGGGAGTGGAAGCTGAGAGTGCAGTACAACCCTGCCCCACTGTGCTGAAGGGCTTCTCTTACAGGTTTTTGCAGGGCACATTAAGAATCAAGGTGAATACTTAGGACAGCAGAAAAAGAGGTGAGGAGAAATAGTATTCAGAATCATTCAGTGAGACTCTATGAATAAAGGAACTCCTTCAATCCTATTTTTCAAGTTGATGAAGTTCATGGTATGAGAAATCATTCACGACATAGCTTCAACATCTGCCTGAGGGATGTGCTGCACAAGTAGAAAGCCGCGTAAGTGGTCACCAAACACCTCTCCTTGCCTCTCCTGGCCTGACAAGCACCTCCGAAGGCCAGTTCCACTGACTGCTATTTCGAGTTGTTGTTAAAACAGAAACCTAATGAAAATAATCTTTTGCTATGAAGAAGACTAGCTGGATAATCACCAGTGACCAGAGCACCCACAGATTTTCCTCTCTCAAGAATAACTGGGGGATTATTCACTTATGAAGAAAATGGTCTTTCTCCCTCTGCAATATGCAGAAAAGACCTTGTGACCAGCAAAATGCATGAAATGAAAATCCCAACCCTGTTCCTGTCCCGGCTCCGGACTCACCGGAGTGAGTAAGCCCAAGTCCAGGTGGGTTGTCCAAAGGGGCACACGTCACACACAGAGCTCAAATGTATTATGACCATCTCTTCCTGCCTCCTCTCACTGGTGACATCACACCTAGTCCTTTCATTTCCTTCTCCATTGCCTTTGGCACCGCTAGGTATGGGGTACCACAACTGAACACATGAGGATCTCCTGCTAGCGTAAAGCTCTTGGTGCTGTGGTTGCAACCCAAACCTTCTTCAAAGGCTTTGGTGAGACAGTATAATTTTTCTGAGGGAATCTGGTCCAACTGTGAGGAGCTGGACACCTTTGCTGGACACCTGAGGCAGCCCCGCCTTGCTGGGGTACATGCTGCTACATCGCTGGATGCCAGCTAATGCCTGCTATGCAATTTTAGTATCCGGTCTTGTATGTCCAAGTAGCAGCAGCAGATTGTACATGAAATACACACAAACACATACATGGACATTGCACATCTGTGCGAGGGTTTGTGTCTGTGTGTCTTCTTTTTCAATCACACAGGACTGCCGTCTTAGCGCTCATTAATTTTTCAAGCCACTGCCTCCTGCAGCCCATGCTGGGGCAGAAGAGGGAGCTGCCAGCAGACACAGACGGCTCATGACGACGTGACCATCAGACCCCTGTAACAAACATTCGGGGAAAGCGCATTTTTAATGTTGTGGCAGCAACAGTGAGGTAATTCAGTAAAATATTAATGAACCCTTTCAGCTGACATCTCTAAATACATTGTAGAGGCTGAACTTTGGAGGTCAAGACAGTGTATTAACTACGTATTAATCCAGCTATAAAATTTTCCCTGTTTTAAGCAATTCCGGGGAGGGGTGGAAGGGAAGGGGGGTGGAATCAGAGAGAGAAAAGAGAAGGCCAGCTATAAAGCTCATTGCATTTCAAAAGGAAACACATGGAAAGTTAGGAGAAATATTGGATGGTACCTTCCTCCTTTTCAAAGGAGGATTCTACCCTTCAAAAAGTACCCTCTAAAGGTCCAAAATACTCTCCCTCAAAAAGCATCACAAAATAAGAATGGGGTCCAGATACTCTGAGCTTGATACAACACCGTATTGCCTGGCCTGCAAAAAGACAAATGGGATGTGCAAAAATGCTTTTGTTTGGTTTTATTCTTAGTCCGTAGCTCACTATCAGTTGAACACAAACGTGGCGCTCATTGTTGATGACTTTAGAGATGAGCAGAAATACAGATGAAACTGCTTTTGACCTTGTTATTGAAAGGAAGGGGGGGGAAAGAAAGCAGATTAAGGAACAAATAGATGAGAGAAAAACCCTTAAGGAATGCTTCTATCTACCAATTGTTTTGCTGGCCAAATAAACAAAGTATATTACTTAAGTCTGCTTTAAAGGGGCATCTAGAGGACAAAAATTGTCACTTTTTAATGTTTTGACTCTGCTCGCTCACTTTGTTGTGCCTAATGAGAAAAATGTGTCTTTTGACTGTTGGGCTCCCTGTCACTTGTCGTCAAGTCTTGTGTGTGCCAGCTCTCAGATGCCCTTCACTGCCCCTTAAAAGTCTGCATGAGTTCACAGCTGCCAGGGCCCTGCTGCAGAGCTCCCAACACCAGCAAGAGCAGCCTCCTCCACAGTGGTTCCAGCCCATCTCCAGCCCCAAGCACATCCCTGCAAAGGCAGGGACGGGGCACTGTGAGACACCAAGCAAAGTGTCTCCTTCGAAATGGCACCATTGTACTCCCACCCTGGCAAAAGACACTGTGAAAATTATGAAGAAATCTAAGAGAGCAAAAGGTACCGTGATGCTAAACAAAATTATTTGTGTGAGCGAGGAGACAAAATGCATTTCAGATGGCTTTTTGAATCATCCTTTTTGATGTTTATCTATCAGAGATATTTCTTTTGCAACACTCAGCCCATCTGGTAATTAGCTCATGATGTGTGGATTTAAAACATATCCTTAGTACTTTGTTGATGAAGTAATATTTCTCCTGCTTGTTTTGCTTAGGCAGACTCCATGGCCATTCCTCCAGGGCTGTGGGATTTATGTAGCTACTTCAACTACTTTCAGCTAAAAAAAAAAATTTACAAAAATGTTGGTGGTCTTGGTCAGGGTCCAAATCACAGGAAGGGCCCTGGTTTCCACCAGGGTTTCTGACAGATGCTGAGTCTGCTGTGCTGCAGCAGAAGATGGGTACTCGGAACACAACCCTTGCATTCCTCTTTTCCCCTGCTCCAGTCATCCCTTCCCTTCTCAGCTGTAGGAGCATGGATCTGGATGGCTCTGGCTCTCCTCCCAAAGACATCCAAGGACGTGCTCCCTATGCTGAACACTTACTCAAGGTGCCCTGGGCAGAGGCTGGAGGCACCAATCAAAGTGGCCAGCCCCAAAGAGAAGGTACCACCTTCTGCTGAGCTTTGTAGGAAACACCTCTGAACCAACTGTCCTGGCTACAGCCCGGGGAAGCCAATTTCAATGCCTGCAAGCTAAGACAGAGTCCTTTTTTCCTGTGGCCAGGCTTTTGTTGGTACCCATGCACTGAGCTCAAACTCCTTGATGTGAAGTAAAGAGCAAGGCACGCAGAGCAGTGAATCATCTTCCCAGCCGACTGCCTCTGAGCGATACGTTGGTGTATTCCTTGCAGCTCAGCACAGCACGCTGAGGTCCTTCACTCTCAACTACAAGAGCTTGTGGGGGAGCAGGCTGACTACAAAACCAACCTGAAAGGGAGTAAGCCTCTTCTAGGGATTAGTGAGCCAGGAAAGAGCTTTTCTGCCTTGCAGGTCAGGAGCTGAATAAGTTTAGTGAAACAGGCAGAAGAATTAACTTCTCTAAAAGGAGCCTGTAGAGGATGTACTCATTTTGAAATTTGTCCTTCCTAGTCACGCATTGGCTCCCATTAGAAGTATTCAACAGGTGAACAGTTGTAAGCCTTCATTTACTGCAACACTTCGTCTTTTAACATTAGTATAGATCACAAGAAAAGACGATTATTTTACCTGCATTTGGGGCTGCAGTTCAACACGGTATCTGGAAGAAAAAAAACCACAAACACACTTATTGTGCTGGTCACTTGTTGAAAAGAAGATTTTATCATTTGGCAGCACCACAGATCATAACCACACATAGCAACAGGTGAAGTTCATCAGTGAAAGCCCATGTCTCTGGCACAAGGCAACAAACTGCCCTGAGGACAATATGGAAGGGAGCCTTTTCATCCCCTCTGTGTGTCCCTAGAGGCCACAAGGACAAACATTCCTCTGTACCTGAGCCTGCATGCAGGTTATGTGTTTGCTCTCAGGAAAAAGTATTTTAAGGAATACGGATTATCTCCAATGCAGAATATGCACAGCAACGGTAAGAGAAAGCATTCAGATAAGAAAATGGTGTTATTAAATATTTTTCATAAGATCACAAAATTTTTTCTTACTTTAGCACAAAAAGTGCTAGCAAGGCTATGAAAACAAGGCAAAAAAACCAAAAAAAACCCAAAACAAAAACCCAAACAAACAAACCCCAAACCAATAAGCCCATCCAAATATATGCTGAAGAAAGAAGAACAGTGATTTAACATTTATGTTCATGCTCCTTATGTGGCTGAGGGCAAAGCAGGCTGCCAGCTTGTGTGTGCTCTGAATTGGGACATCTCTCTTGACTGACCACGCAAGGGCCCAAGCACTAAACAAGTGAGCTAAAGAATAGACCTGAAGTTGTGTATGTGAATACCCTCACCCAAATACAGTTCTCTGCCCTACAAGTTTTAGACAGCTGGTGCAGCTTTCCATTATATTCTCATTGTCCAAGCTAAAGGTAAACATATCGCAACATGCGATTTCACTCGTCTCAAATCATGTTGGCATCATTACTTGGATACTACAGCAACAGGTAAGATGGAAAAATGATGCAAGGGTGACCAGACATGAGGGATCATTAAAGAAAGGCATCAGTTTTAATTCTGAGAAAAAAATCAAACGCAACCACCAGTGTTTACAGAAATGTGTTTTCTGTTTCAGCTGGCAACACCTATTTCCAAAAACATTCCTCCTTTGCTATTACAAATTCATCTGGAAGGTCCACAAAGCAGAGAGGTTAGCCAGCTCTCAGTAGACTGTGTCTTGCTGCTGACTATGAACTGAAATTTTTTTTTTCCCCTCTCATCAGTTTTCCCAACCTGTGCTTATGAAACCTGTCAGGATGGATCAAAATAGATCAAGGACTGTTGTTCCTAATCAACGGCACGATTTGGCTGCACTTCACCAAGATTCAGACACGGTGAGTCAGCCTGAGCCAATGCTCTAGTTTATGACTTTGAAAAACCTGTTTTCCATGGACTGTAGTGGAATTCAATCAAGAGATGAAAACCGCCATATTTTTGCATGCATGACCCCTAACTCATGTAAGCCCCACAAAAAAAGAGGCAGCAGTAAATAGGAAATTGGAGGGCCAAGAGCTTTAGAGAGGGTGAGATGGGGGACAACTGTTGGAGGTAACAAAGGCAGCTGCACATGCACATCGCTGACAAGGCCTCTGCACTGCACTTGTCCTTTCTTAACCCTACAGATGCTACGGATGAAAGCATGGCATATAGCTTTGCTGTGGCAGACAGCATCACCGACACAAAGGCACCGAGACTGATGGAGAACAGACCTCTGTCCAGGTGCACTTGACTTTCAGACAGGCAGACACCACCAGAGACAAGGGGACACCAGTTCCCCTTCTCCTAACACCCCTGTTGGTCTAGTTTAATGACATCATCTAAAGAAGGAAAAATAAACCTTGGCAATTCACTTTTTTTTTTTTTTTTTTTGGTAATAAAAATAAGTGGGCTACATTTAAGCAAGACTTGGCAAGAAGTTTTTCATTTGTGTAGTTATATTCTAAGCCATTTGGTGGACGATTTGGTCTTTCATGCTGTTTAAAAGCCATACATGCTTATGTTGTTGACATAACAATTAATACATTTACTTGCAAGTGTTTATAGCCTTATTCAATTTATATGTTTAATGCAGTAGGCAGGCTGAGAAATTAGACTCACAGAAGTCAAAAAGTCTGAAGTATGGATTCCCAAAGCAACTGTAACTTATATCCCACTTTCATATAAAACCAGAAGAGAAGTGATTCAGATGTCAAGAGCAGTACAATTCAAGATTTCTTCACTTTTTTTTTTTTTTCACGTAGACTCTTTCAGCCAGTGGAGTAGGAATTGAACTCCAAACTATGGTGCACGCATCTGATTATTTTTGTTTCTGGAAAGTACCCCTAGACCTCTACCCTCTCTCACAAACAGTTACCAACCAGCAAGCAAGTGTAGCTGACCTCCCAGTAGTTGTTGCACCAGCCCATCCCCTCTCCACAGGACCACCTTCTGCAATGAACACAGCTGCAGAGAAACCATTAAAAAGAAAAGGACTGAAAGCCACATTGAGCCATTGTAGGCAATCCATAGGCTGTTTCTACTGGTACACTATTACACTTGGTTCTCCATCATGCACACTTCCTGAGGAACATCCACACCAGGAAACAAAAAAAAACTCTGCAGAAAGCGTGCCTATGAGACGTGACTGTACTGCACCTATTAAGAACATTATAAAGCATAAAAGCCTACCCTTTCCAGCAACGATCACTAACACGAGTTTACAGATGGTTACTATCAAGATTTAGTGCCATTCAATTCCAGGCCATAGGAAAGGTTTATGCTGATCAACCCAAAGGTCTAAAACAGGAGTCTCCCCCCTCTCCTCATGAGACTCCTCCTCCCACACACTCTCCTTCCACTTCTGGTGCTCCCCAGGCAGTTCATTGGGATCCAGCTTGTGGGACAAACTACATTTGGTGCTGTTTCCTGACCCCAGATCTAGCCTCTGGAGGCAATATAAAACATTAAGCAGTGTTAGGAAACAAGTAAGAATAGGCAGAGAGACCTGGGGTCGTTGAAGGGAGAGAGCTAGGCCCCGTCTTCATCTACCTAATGCAGCAGACACAAGTTACAACACAGAAGATTCCCACTAGATTTGAGAAATTTTTTTTTTTTTTTTTTTACCACAAGGGATGCAAAAACTTTCTGGGATCTCTGTCCTCGGAGACATTCAAGACTCAGCCAGACAGCCAGCTGATGCAGCTACAAGCCTGATCCTGCCTGGAGAGGGGCTGCCCCTGGGACTTCCAGAGGTCCCTCCCAACCCAAACTGATCCTGTGGTCCTCGCTTCTGGGTCCTACTTTGTGCTGTGATGGTCCTCTGAGTCCAGCATCTTGCTATGAAACTATTCGACTTAATTTCTTTCCTCCTGACCACATCAGACTGTTTTTAAAGACGTCTGCAACACGCTATCTTCTTGCTCCATCTCCTGGGGAAGTGTTATTTCTTCAAACTTTATTCATGTGGAGAGTGCTGGTTGCAGTTAGGATGTAGCTATTACTTCTTAAATCTGTCCAGGTGCTGATTACAGCTGATAAAATAGCCAAGAGTAGTTTGCAACAGAAGTTAGACTTCTGTCGAAAACAATGTTTGGGTGAAGCCTTATTACTGATTAAATTCTTCAGAACTCAGCAACCAAACTAGGTACTGCAGCCCACGCCCCCGAAGTTTTACAGGCACTGCTCTTTCTGACAGTCTTCGCATGCCTCTCCCTTCCTTTCCATGCCCTGAGTGAATATTGGCTTGGAGGGTAGGAGGTGAAAAGAGGGAGGGGGGGAAAAAGTTATTTTTGGCTTTCCACTTTTTATGGCATTCCTGTCCCATAAAACTCTTTGGAGCTGTGTGTCTCACCCCGGGTCAGAATAAAACCAGTTTTGAAATCGCAGAGAAATTTCTTCGCGAGACCCAAGTTGTCCAGCTGCCAGCTGGTAGTGATAATGTCCCAAAGCACTGACCTGGGGCCCTGAGCCGGTAAAATGCAGGCATGGAGAGCCTAGGGATACAAACTGCTTATAACACCACTGGATGCTTAAGCCCACATTCATTTCTTGAGGCAGAATTCCCTTGATGGGAGCTTTCCTTGACTTGAAAGGGCTGAGCTCAGAGTCCTTGCCCCGTGCAGGGCAGCAGTCTAGACATGACGGCGTGGGCAGGCGAGCGGGGAGGCGGCGAGGAGGCTGGCAGGACGGGAATTGCCTGTGCTTTCTTCCAGGGGGCTCCTCCACCCTCCAGCCATCCCTCAGTACTGCCACGGCACCACAAAGCATCAGCTCTCCTGAGCCTGGGATGATCCTCATCCAAATGTTTATCCGGCAGGTGAGACACAGCATTATGACAAGAAACCCATGAGCCTCCTCAGAATAGACACTGAGTTTTGTGGAGGTCAAATGAAGTATAATTATCTAGTCAACACAATTGCATAGCTCATCAAGAATTGTCTTGTCTCATCGCATCTTCAGTATCAGCAGTGCCTGTTAAAAGCAAGAGCAAAACTCTTAGAAAACTTTCTGGAGGCTTTTATGGCACCGATTCTCAACATATTGTTTA
Organism: Chionis minor; assembly: GCA_013398295.1. Taxonomy (NCBI): domain Eukaryota; kingdom Metazoa; phylum Chordata; class Aves; order Charadriiformes; family Chionidae; genus Chionis; species Chionis minor. The sequence goes on along the minus strand of VZSF01002587.1, from coordinate 433,864 downwards.
AAAGCTTGAAGTCTGCTTACTTAAAGTACCTAACAGAGGTGCAAGCCCCAGAACAGAAGTGGGTTTTAAGGAACAGGTCCATGACATAATTTCTCAGGACTTTTTTCTTAGTTAGGTTTTTATCTTTTTTCAAACAGAGCCACTCAACTGAATTATCACATATGCCTCTCCAGACACCACCATTCAGCACCTCATCAAGTGGTAGGATTATAAACACCATGTGTTGCAGCAGTGGCTGAGCCTCAGTTGTTGAAGGTTAGATTGTCTTTACAGCTTTGCTCCATCAGGATAAAGAAACTGCACCAGGAAAGCAGTGATTTCATTGCATGAGGCAAACGCCACACAGAAAATAATTACAGTTTACAGAAAATGTGGGTTATGCGAGTCATGCAAAACACATCCTTTTTGTTCTGGTTCTTCAGTAAGATAAGGCAGAAGTGACCTCTGAGCTGCTGAATTACAAGTGAAATGACAAGCTAAAATTACAAGGTAAGCAGATCCCTGCTTAGGTAAAGCTGTCTGGCTCTTGCTGGGAGACAGACACAGTCTCTTCAAACTCCCAGAGATCAACCCTTGGAACTGAATGAGCAGGAGATGTTACAGGAAAAGAGAGAAAAGAGGGCATATGGATTTTACTTATGCTTACTAACTCTCTTGAAATAACTTTGATATAAGAATTACATGTAATTTAGAAAGGGAAATGTATTATTTATGAACGCATTGCAATAAGCAGGGGGAAAGTGGAGAGAAATACTTTTTCAGCATCCTGGAGTACAGGCAACTCCCCAAAAGAGGAACGAGCTAGCAAGAGGAGAAGTAGATATTGCTGGGTGATGTGTTTATTTTCAATTGGATCCCAGAGATCACATAGAAATCACCCAGGTGAGCTGGAACCCACGCCCAGGATTTCCAGGAGCTTAACAAAAAGGCTGCAACTGAGAAGAGAAACCAGATCTCCTTTCTGGCCGAGGTTTTTTCCAGGGCTAGTAAGAGGGAGTTGCCCATTCTCCTTGCTTATCTAACTCTCAGGCTTACTTCCAGAGCCAACAAGCTTGTATGGCCATGTCTCTCTATGCTCACCAGTAGCAAATACTTTGTTCATTTGCATCTGCCATTATCTCTAAGATAAATCAGGTCAGTAAGACCTACGTGAATGTGAAATAGTAGAGCTAGCCCTAGCTAAAGCCAACTGAACAGGTCAGCCCAATGCCTATAGGAAGCAGCTGGCATCATCCTGTAACAAAAACAGAAGGAAAGTGATTCAAGCACCAGCCAGACCTTTCTCCGAAACACACAAATCAACAGGACCACTAGACAGGTACACGCACAAGAAGGAAAGGCAAAGAAAGGATGGAGGCCTGGTATCAGGTAGGATCAGAACTCAATGGCACAGACCAGTACCTGAAAGGTAACAATTGCATGTAGATTTGACAAGGTTATAAACAGAGCTAGTTTTTGATGTCCTATATACAAGCTCATCTGAAGAAGTTACGTTGTACAGTCCTGTAACTGATATCATTTCAGTGAGTCTCAGCCCATGAACTTCTGTTTCTTGGATCTCTCTCCTCAGTCGTGTACAGCTTTGACCCCACGTTTGCACATTCCAGCAGCTGTTATATTTTCTTTAGCATTCAGCCTTCTTCAGCTTTCATCACAATGATCCCTAATCTGTTTCAGGGCTGATCTGGCAAAGAAATCCGCATTGAAAAACTGCGTGCAACAGCTCCCTAAAGTCTGAGGGTCTTATGAGTTTGGAGGACTTCCAGACCTCTCCCAGAGACACCCCAGTTCACACTCAAAGAAGTTTCACACAATTGGGCTGACACTAAATAAAATTTAACTCCCTAATTTCCCATGGGCTGGAATAAAAAGGGGAAAATACATATAAATTTAAGTATTTGAATGATTATACGACATAGACAGAACAGCTTCCGGTGGCTAGTGGAACTTGCTGCTGTCACAGCAGGATGGCAGATCCCAGCTCAGCTGTGGCCATAAGCAACTTTGCTGGCCTCAAGGTCCTTACAGAAGAAAACCTTGAAATTTGTTGTAGGAACTTTGTGCTCTCAGATGAATTGAGGGAGGGGGTGGGGGTATGTATGTGTCTGGCACTGCACCTTTAAGTCTCCCTTCTGAGGGAATAAGTGTTAACAGCCGTCTTAAGAAGAAAGGCAACAACAATGTTAGCCTTCAGCAGTGGAGCTCCCCTCCAGGTAGGCTCATTCAGCAAAGGCCGAAACTACACAATCTCTTCCATACCATATTGCGTGTAGCCACCAGTTGAGAAGAGAGATTCACAGCCGTGTAGCTCAGCTGGAGAGAACACATTTATAGCTTACTCATGTGAACAGCGTGGCATCCCGCAGCATGTTTGAGTGACACTGCATTAAAGAATTGCTGTAGCTGCTAATGCAATGCATATATTTGTATATATTACATATGTTCATATGTATTGCATACATATAGTAGATCTGTAGATATTGTACATTGTACATATGTAGATAGAACATATGTAGATTTGTTACATTGGCAGCTTTATAGTATGACTTTTTTTTTTTCAGCATAAGCAGAGCTATATGTCATCTGTGATTAAAAAAAAAAAAAAAGTAATTCTGACATCCTCTCAAGGGAGATTGTTTAGGGAATATTTAAGAATATAGTGGATGGGCTGAGTTTGCATGGTAGCTGGTCTCTTCTATTGGGAGAATCCCAAACATGAGCATTTTAGAGCTCAGTGCAGTGACTCTTTCCAGCAGTGTAAGGCAGTTAGCAAGCAGTTGGTTCTGCCCAGACCAGCAAAGCAGTACCCAGGTAAGGTGCTGGAAGACTGCAAGCTGAGAGCATCCCACATTTGCCACCTTTTCCAAAAGCAGCAGGTATCATAGAGACACACAAGTCACTCGTTCTTCACATGAAAGATTAAGTCTCTGGTGTCAATTCTGCAAGGCTGCGTATGGCTGTCTCTGCCTGGAGTCCCCAGCCCCACAGGTTCTGGTGGCCACAAAGCAGTAAAAAGGACTTTGGACAAAGGCAAGGTTCAAAAATCTCCCGACACACTAGAGACAGACTGGTTCCCCTTCTTCCCTGCCAGCTGGTGCACATAAACAGCTACTGATGTGTGTCGTGCAAGGCGACATGCCCTCTCCCCGGCATGGTTCAGCCCCGTTATGGTCCAGCTGGAGAGAGCCACAACACCTTCACAACCAGAGACAGACAAGCTCAGTGCAGTCTCGGACCAAGCAAGCACAACGGCCAACTGGAAAGTTGACCTCAGGTTTAAGAGGAGACACTGCAGCTGCAAGACAGGGATTGCTTGCTGAATAAAAGAATGTACTGCTTGGAATTAAAAAAAAAAAATCATTTGAAGCAGGACAACGAAGCCAGGCTGTGCAACAGCGAGAGGCTGGGGAACGGCTCAGAACAGCAAGTCTGTTTTCATGATCCTGGTGGCTATGCACAATACAGGATAAAAGATCATTTGATTGCAAACATCACTGGAAATGGGAACACCATTAGACACTGCTACTGTGTTCTTGCTTCACTTCATAACCAAGACTTCTGTTAACACTTCTTCCCTCAAAAGAAAATGAAGAAAAAACCAGAAAAATTCCTAGTGTTATTACTTTAAATTAATGCAGAACTACAAACCACATCTAGACAGTAGCAACACACAAATTGAAATTATACTTGAAATGCAGGAATTTGTTATCCAACATCAATTCATGCAGGAACCTTAGCTTTTAATTTTTACAATAATAGGCATTAATGACTAACATCTTCAGGTTTAAAAGCCTAAAACAAGTGATAAAAAACACTGTCTCAAATAATATAAGCTTGTTACTGTGGAGAATAAAGTACATCAGTTTAGCTTCCTGCATAAAATTAACATCTACACGCACCGTAGTCCTCTAATAGAAATGACTGCATAGTCTGAAGATGTTCCAACAATTAGTGAAAAGGTCTTCTTCCATTACAAGATACATTAATGATATTAGCATATACCACTATTATCAAGTGACTGGTGCAGGGATGTTATGTTAAAAATTTAACAATAAAAGCTTTCAGCAGGTGAAAACTTAATTCCCACCTTCACCATATACTTGACTACTCCAAAGTCTCATTTAACTTTGGTAAGAACTCTATCAGCTTGGAACTGAGAGCTCTAGCCTTTAAAAATAATAGAAGTGCCACAGCTACACATACAAAAGATGCCGAACATCCTGGACAAGAAAGAAGGCAATAAAAGAATATAAACCTGATGACAGAAGTCTGCACAAAGGCAGCTTCACGTGCTTCATGCAATCACTAAGATTTAAATATCAGTAGTGCAACTAAGATTTAAGATGATCTGTGAACAGCCAAAGCAATGCTTAACTGCACACTGTGCCACCAGTCACATGAGTAAACTCCTTTGTGCAACTAAATCAAAGCCCTTTAAAGGATTCCCTTTCACCTCAAAGCAATTCTCCAGATATTATTTGGCTGTGAAATACTTTTCGAACAAAATCTTGTTGAGTGTTGCTAAGTGCAAGGTATGACACAGCTCTCTTGGGACCCCTCTTTGCAGTAAAATTTAAATGTCTATCCTTCCTGTTACTGGTGCGTTCACAGCATGGTAGTTTGGATCTGAGGCGCAGGACTGAGGGCAGCTTCCCAATCATCTATCTCTTAACCAAACTCTGATTTGCATCATAGAGTGGTTTTGTAGCACATAAACTCAATCCCTTACATACGAAGCTAATGCAGAGGGTGCACCACAGATACACATTTAATGTGCTATAACCACTTAGAGGCAAATCAGTCCGTGGGACCAGATTTTTTTTCCTCCTTTTCTCTCTGGGGAGGTGTGACAGGGTCAGGCACAGAGAAGTACAGAAGATGCACAGAGCTAGGTCTTCATCAGCCATGCCTTCATCAGGGACCTAGAGAGAGCCTACAAAGCTGTTGGCCTCAGGACCGAATTCATTTGCTCTCCCAACAACCAGCAACACTGCTCTCTAGGTCAAAATACATCAATAAATCACATTCAGAAGTCATAGACCAAGTCAGATCCCCTAAGAAACACGACTTCTAGAAAGGAAGAAAACTCCTTTCAAGCTCTAATGGCTGGAATACTTCATGGCAACGTTATAGCTACAGCAAATTCCTCTCTAGGAGGACAGATTTCAGGGAAAAAATTAGAGAGGATTTGATTTATAATGGAAAATAAAGTTAAAACTAACGGGCCAAGTTTTGCTTACACTGAATAATACTTAGCACCTACATAGGAAAATTCCCACTGACTGCAGTCAGAGCAGATCTGAAGCTTTAAACATGCAGTCTCCGCTTCAGCTCCAGAATAGCAGTGCTAAAAATTAGGTGTCAGATTGGGACATGCCCTTCCGATGAGAAAGAGGGAAGAAACGGTATGCACGGAGCCCCAGCTTCCCCCGGGGGGATAACAGCACGTGGGCCTCGGCCCTGAAGGGGAAAACTGACTTTGCAAGTTCATTGAACAACTCTGGGAAAAGGGTGAGCGGCGTTGGCAGTGCCCAAGTCGGTGTCGGAGCTTGTGGCTGCAGGGAACGAGCCTGGGGAAAGCCATCAAGGGACCGGTTAAGCCAGAGTGCTCCAAGGCTGTTGGTTTTAAGCCAGACCAGCTAGGAACCGGGCGAAACCCACACTTTGCTGCAGGCAGAAACAGCAGGTGCTCTCCTGCCTGCCTTCTGCTGCCAGCCATGTTTTGAGGGCAGCTGGTGTCCTCCTCCCTCCCAGGCACGGGAATGGAGAGGGTCTGGGCTCGCCATCGGAGGTCACAGTCCTGCTCTAGGTGAACAAGGCCTAACGGAGCAAAGCTGTTTGAACAGGATCCAGCCCGGCTTTATTGCCTGTTCCCGTATCGGTTCTCCAGTTCGTGAAGCAATGTCGACGTAACGTGTGTTCTGAGAGCAAAGCTGCCATTTATGGCCACGGCGGCCAAAAAAGCAGACAAACCTGAGCATCTGCGTTTGCAATCTCCACTGCTCCATAAAAGACAAGGTCAGACAGAAAACATGTGTTTTATATTTGCAAATCTGAATGATTTATATTAGGGTAGCAGGGCTGGACCGCGTGCAGCCTCTAGGTTGTTAAAATTTAATTTACTAATCGATTACTATCAGATGCTAGACTTCTTCAGCTGCTCCATATGAGGAGCATAGTTTCTCACAATACCCTGTCCTGATTTCAGGGCTGTATCTCCTTCCAGAGGCTGAAGAGAGGTGAGCTAAAGTGGGTAAACAAAAGAAAAGGACCGTCCAGACCCCTGAGGTGATATTTTAAATTGAGAGAAGCCACCAGGGCGTTATCCCCCTTTCTGTTGGTCATTTGGAAGATGACATCCTCTTGCCATTGTTTGCACAAGACAGCTTTACCTCAGGAAGCAGATAAGCAGATGCATTAAAATTAATGTACATTTCACACCTCAAGGGAGCAAGTGGGGAGGAGAATCGGTGTCCCTAGTTGCACTGTCCTCATTGTGGCTGGATCGTTTCTCAACCACCACTCCCAGTTTAAAACATTAAAACATTATAAATGCATGTCTCACAGCAGCTGAGACTAAATGAACTAAGATAAAAAGTAAAGACAGAAGCAAGAAAGATTATTGCTGATATGCATTCTTCCTATTACATGGGCTGTGAGCTATAAGTTGGGTCTCCTGTGTTGTACAGCTTTGGGCTGCAGGCTTACTGATCATTCTGACCTTAGGGAAATGGTATGTATCGATCTTTCTGATGCTTCTTAACAGTAAAATGAACGTACTGAAACCACACAATTCAGAATGCTTTACATGAGCTAGAGACTTCCAAACACAAAGCAGCTGCATGAACATCACAGTTTTCATAGCTTATGCTCTCATCCGCATACACATGGCAACCCCCACACAGTCCCAAGAGTCTGCGGGTCTCTGCAAACCTCAGGAACACATGGCACCATCCCTGTCCTTTAAGCTGAGTTAAAAAAACACCAAGGGATTGCAAACTTGTTGCGGACACAAGCAGGTAACAGCTGAATGGTTCCTGTCTTTACCCTCTCAAGGGTGGCGGCGCCAGGAATGCTGCCATACAGTGGAGATCTTCTAGCTTAAAATAAGGATATAGCTGACACTATATGCTGCCTTCACCTGTCCCTGAGCGTCCTCCTCTGTGGCTGTACCTGCCCCTCTCAAAGGCAGAAGACAATACTGACGATTCTCAGCAAGACTTTGCCTACCCAGCTTGGTACTGATGATGTGAGTGATCAAAACCCATCACAAAGGACAAAATATATACCAAAACATGCTTGCATGTTCTCCTTTTGAGAAAGAGAGGAACGAGACACCTTTCAGAGTCCTAACTCCAGTTCACTGAACAACTCCAATTATATCCAGTTCAGGATACAAACATCAACACTAGCATTGGTCAAAAAATTTTTTGAATGTGCTCTGTTAAAATTAGCTCCATTCCTGGTTAGTAAGTCACGCATGAAATGATCCTGGCTTCCCTTTAACGTGGTAATCAGAGACCAATAACATTTTGAAATTATGGGTGAATTGCCAGCTCTTCTCTCCAGCTCTTTGCTATCTGCATTTTGGGTGACAGGTTCCCTAAGAATAGGTTAATGTTACTAGTCTTGGAATGGAAGAAGGAAATATTTTAAACTGGGGAATAATCAATCCAGTCCAAACCTTCAGATGGAGAATCATTCACATTAAGATTCACGAAACTCTTAGAATTCATTATTTTTTTTCCAACAAATACCCAGCAGGTCACAGGCAGTTGGACAACTAATTCCACCATAGTAATTTATGAGACTGTCTCATAAATTAGAGAACGACAGCTTTTTTTCTTTTCTTTTTTTTTTTGAGGGGGAGGCTCAGGGGAAGGAGGTGAGGAGGAGAGGAAGCCAAAAATTGTCAGACTCCAGGTCTTAGGAGTATTTTAATGCCATCAATTATCTAAGGACTGACTGTAATAGACAGTATACCAGATTGTGCTAAAGCTTCCCATGCATAATGTTCAGAGGTTTTTTTCATATTTCTAAACGCTAATACTTTGGTTATGTTTATACCTTTCCAGGACACTTCATTCAGCCCTGATTTCACTAAACACAGGAGACAAATGCTGTTGACCTGATGTTACCCACTCACTATAACTGGAGAACTACTGCAACATTACTGTCTGGCAGATTTATTCCTACCTGGCACTACTGCTTATAAACTGCCTAATTAGCAGTCTGTTAAACCAACAGAGTGAAAAATGGCAATTTCTATGTAACAAACACAAGGACAGCAAGCCAGTATAAGATCACTGGGTGTAACAGGGCCACGACTGCAATATGTGGCTAGAAACGCTCATGACGGAAGAGAATAGCTGACGAACTTTTGAACCAAGGCAATGAGCAGAACCAGAAGTGATGACTGCAGGATAATCAGCCCAGTAATTAGTCTAAATAGCATCAAATGCCTGTTTTAAATCCATCCTGTAGTATTATTTGGAGAGCACTATTTTTCATGTTATTGCACCGTGGGGTTTCTGTATGCTATTATGTTGTTGATGATGCCTTCAGCTCTGGGAACGGCTGCATTTCAGTAATAACTCAAACAGCCCCAAGCATAGTTTAAGAAGCTCAAAGACTATTTGGCCGGATTTAAATGGCCTTGACAAACAGTAGATGTTGTTTCAACCTCCAACTCTTCCCTGTCCACTTGTCTCTTTTCCACTCGGTGCCTCAGCAAGCAGGATCCAGCTGTTAGATACCCCAACAGCAGAAGAAAGCAGGTATCTTTCCCCCAAGAGAGGGAGTCTGTGACTGGTAAACACATACCAGAGTCTCAGTCAAACCCTTGCCTGCCATGGAGGCCTGTCTGGGAGAAAGGGGTGAAAGCCAGAAGTTTGCAATCCTTTGCTGCAGGAATTTTGGCCTGTGGGTACAGTTGGCTGCCTCCAGGCAGCACACCTTGCACACAGCTGAGGATCTGCTGCATTATGTCTGTAGGCAAGTACATTAAGGGCGGGAGGGAGAGAGAGAGAGTTTACTGCTTCAGCTTGACATGCACTTGGAGAACACTGGATTCCTACTTATCTCCCACACTGAACTCCAGGGACGTTCAATTGCTGACCCACATCTGGAACCAGACTTTGGGATTTGCTCCCAGCTCTGTGATCACAGCATTGATTTGGCTACAAATACATCCATAATTACAAAATTTATTAAAAAAAAAAATCATTGAAGAAATAAAAGATTTGCCATCTCCTTATTTTAGTTATTTCTTGTCCTTTCCTGAAAGGGATACTTTTTAAGGGATGTGCGCTCACGGGTGTGGACAGATCTGTGCACTGCAGTGTTTTGTCCTCTCCTGCTGGTCACAGAAGTCTCAGTCTTTGATTCTTTTAACTTCAATGCAGATGGGATGTTCAGCTCCCAGACTCTTCACGCAGCCTCTCCTTTCTACTATCGAGATGTTTATTTGAAAGAGCTCAACCAGCAGAAACAAGATTATAATCAAGAATTGCCCTAGACTTCTGCTCCAAACAACTTGATCACAGCCTGGCTCTAAGAGGTTGCCAGAGACCCACAGACTGCCAGTCATTCATCCAAAAAAGCCTGGAACACTTAGAAAGCCATGAAGTATCAGAGTCTGGCTCACACAGTTGATATGTAATGTGGCATCCCTTTAACAAAATGAACCATAGGGGCAAACGTAATTTAGAGATTGATGGGGTGAACAAAAATATACCACAGCTGTCCAGGAGTAACTTAAATCTTCATCTGAAGAGTAAAACACTGCCAGAGATTTTCAACCATTCATTTAGACATCAGAAATATCAACATCTTTAAACACTACTTAGAGATGATGTTTAGGAAAATTGGGAGGAGAGCCAAAGACACAAATAACTTCACTGAAATAACTTACAAGACTGACAAGAAACATAGCATTCATATTTTAAGCAATTAACTCACATTTAACCCAACTGTCTCAAAATGCTATACTTCTGTATCATATGGCACGTGCTATATTAGTGAGTCGCACCACAATTAGCTCAAAAGAGTGTGAATTCCTCACTCAAAGAAAAAGAGTTTGGTGATGTATGACAGCCCTTAAAAGTCTGTTTCAGAGTGGAAAGTTACTGCAGAAGAGTTTGTATGTATTAAATTCAAGCCTTCATTTAAAGTGCCCCAAATGCCAAGGCAGACATGGCCTAAATCTAATGATTATGTGTCACATTCACCCATTATTTGTGTTTGGTCAAAGATAAAAACCCAAAACAGTGTCAAAATGCCAACCTTTCTGCCACCAGAACACAGCACACCCTGGATTGCTGAAAGAGACTAGGAGCTTCATCAGCTCCAGCTCCATTACAGTACATTGATTTTATTATTTGTTTCTCTCCCATGAGCACAAACCAAGTTCGGCACTCTGTCATTTAAAAAATAATTATTTTAATAACATGACAAGAATGGAGCAAAAAATGGTCAAAAGAGCAAAGACTTGCCGGAATATCCTACCAGATAAAACACTATACAGCAAAGCCTTCAAGGAATACTCCTGCTGCTGCAGCAAAGACAAAATACATACACCTAAAGAAAGGAGAAAGGAAACAGTGCAGCGGACAGCCTATTAGATCCCCTTTATCACACTCTATATTCATTTGCTGTACATCTGGAAACTCCACTGAAGAAACATATTAGATCACAGCAGCACAAATTTGACATTAACAGAAGGGACACCATAAAAAAGTGCTTTCCCCTACTGTACTGCAGCAGAATTGTTAATGATCCTCAAAATGCCTTTAAATCTCTGACAAAAATAGGGGCGTTTGTGATTTACACAAGCCATCAGATGTGTGGTTCATGTTATGGCTCTCTATTATTTGTCAAACAATACATTATGTCTCCAGTTGTTCCTTCACCCTTCCTCATGCTTATGGTGAAGAAATCATAAGAGGGCACAAGTACGTAGCACTGGGCTGGAACCCTCCTTGGTTTCTGCTCTCTAAGTTCGCTCCTTTCCACATCACACACTGCCTCCTTGTCTCTTCCTGTGCTTCAGACATATTAAATCTATCAATTAACATTTCCTATCTTCTGGTCCATAAAGATCAGAGTCCTAGTAACCGCAGCATCTATATTTAAAAGTGACCAGTATTTTTTGTTGTAGTAATACAAGATACAATACATGTAATACAAGTAATACAGTAGTCAGGAGAGTTATCCGCAATGCAATCTGCTATAGGGAAAACTCAACAGGCATAAGCTTTTCTTTAACTTTTTTTTTTTTTTAATTATTCCTGAAATACCCTGAAAAAAATTATTTTGAATTTCCTCCCTACATTTTTAACAAACTATTTCAACAGCCAGTGGAGCGATCAGAGATGTAGAGAGTGTTTCTCCATATCTGTCTCATGCAAATGCATACATAAAAATGTGTCCTTCTAACAAAAATCTCTTAGCAAGTGTTGAAGCAATTAATGCATACCCTAAATTACGGTAAACTTTGAGTTATCCAATCGCCACACTTCAGTCTTGTGAAGAAACCCTACTTCTGAAATATCTGTGTCATATCCATGACCTTCTATAACAAAAATTATCATGCCATAAATGCAAGTGGAGATGAATATGCATGTGTATGCATTCAGGCTGCTACTTGCATTTACTACCTTGGCTGCATGTCATTAATAACAGATTTAGTTTGGCTGCACTATACCAACCATGAGGCATTCACACTTGTTCCAACATCATTGTAGCATCTCCAGGTGAAAAACGCAGCATACGTGAAGCCATTTGACAGCGTATCCATCAAGACATCACAAGTAGTTCAGTGTTAATACACCCAAAGAGGAACAAGCGGCCGGCGTGTGCCGGCATGTACATGCTTTCTCTCTTGATTTCCCTCCTGCTCCCATCTCAACCACAAGAAATTGTTTGCTCCCTAATGGCTACCAAATGACACATACAGAAAAACAGCTATCTCAATTTCAGATTGTATGCAAACATTCGTGAACAACAAAGGGAAAAACCCCTAATCCTTATATTAGAGAATATTAAGATCTAAGGGCGAAAAAAAAAATCACATAAGCTTTCTGCATACATCCCCCTCTGTCTGAATCAACAGAAGACAAGGGTGCTTTCTTGTCCTTTCCAGTGCTCCTCAGCAGCAGGGCTTGTCACCAAAGTCGTGTCTTGCATCAGGAATAGTCTGAAGTATTTCAAAGTGGGGGAGAAATAACTCTCAGCTGGTGTTTCAATGAAAATTAGTTCTCAGGAATTTCCATGAGATGCAGGATCTGGTGAGTTTGGGAGGACAAACATTAAGACCACTGAAGTACCATTATAGTATCTTACTTAAAGGAGAATTTTTAAATATACTGGTGTTTCTGCATCTCTGTTATAAAAGCTTTAAAATATTTTGCTCAGTTCGTGTTGCTACACAGCTGCCTTACCCAAGTCCACCCAGCTTTAACCACTAATTCCTTCCACACCAGCTTGTGCTCCGGGCTCCGGTGCAGCTGAGAGAATCCTCCTTCTTTCTCCAGCTATTCAGCTTGGAAAATCATACATTTACACAAGATGGGAGCCAGAAAATTACTGGACGGTGGTCAGTCAAATAAAACACTTGGCACCAATAAGACACATGGGCTACCATAGGTCTTTACACTTCATGAATTCTCTGCTATATTATTACTAACACAATTACTCTGGGACAGTTGTTGAGCAGTGCAGCAGAGAAAGCATTGGCTGGAAAGTTGTCGGCACACACACACACACACACACACACACACAC
>VZSF01002587.1:403822-420993 GCA_013398295.1 Chionis minor | reverse complement strand
CACACACACACACACACACTGCTACAAGGTTTTCACCTTTGAATTCCTGAATTGCCATCAGTTTGTGACAGGCAGAGGACACAAATCCCAGACTACGTCCCCCTCCCTGCCTCTGTGGATGAATTTGAAAGTGGCATTTTTTTGAAGCATAGCCATTTCGGCAGATTCCAGCAGGAGCCTTCTCCATCAGCCAACATACCTACCATCGCATGATGACCGACTTCCTCACTCCTTCCATTTTCAGCTGACTTCCCTCCCCCTCCTCCCCCCAGCTTGTTGACTTCTGTCCTTAACGCCGCATTTTGTCCATGAGGCCTTTCACAAAATTTTGTGGCTGCAAGGAGAGTTGCAATTGTAACGGCATCAGCCAACCCTAGAGTTGAAAATCTCTATTAACAGGTTATACTGCACACGGGCTGCTGTTTTATGTACTCCTCACCCACCCCTCCCTCTGTAACCTGGCTCTTAATCACCTGATTTCCCAGGCCCACCTTCAGCAAAGAGGAGAGAAAGGCAAATTTGTCATATCCATCACAGCTGGGATCTGAACCTCTTGAGGGGCCCATTTATCATGTGCTAAAACGCTCCAGCAAAAAAAAAAAAAAAAAAGTTAATGCATTTGTCTAAGTTTAGGGGGGCAGGTGAGAAGGAGATGGGTATCAGCACAAGGGGAGGGAGGATTTCACCTCTGTTTATTCTCAGGCATCCTGAAAAGCACAACGTGGGTTAAATCTTGCGACCATAGCCATGCTCTCGTGGAGCTGCCCCCTTGCCTCCTGCCCGCAGGAAAACAGACTGCCTGAGAGCGCAGCTGGGGGAGCACCTCCAGCAGTCAAGGCAGCCCCTCGCCACCAACTCTCCAACAAGGCAGGGAGCGGGAGCGTTAACCGGCAGCCAACTCTGCCAGGTTGCCGGCGCCGGCCCCGCTGGGGGAAGCTCTCCAGCCAGCCCTCGTCGTTCACAGCAGCCGTCGGGCCGGGAAGCTCAACCACGAGGCAAACCACAAGAGCAGGTCGCGCTGGAGCAAGGCTGTCGGCAGCACCGATCCCACCTGCCCCGCGGGGCAGCCGGACACGGCGGAGGACTTGCCCGGCAGCGAGCGTGCGGCACCAGCCAGCGCTGGAGGGGAAGGTGGCAGGTTGGCCCCGCAGGGCTGCTCTCTCCGCCGACTTCAGGCGGGTGTTTCAAGTCATGAGAAGCAGCAGCGAGAGCAGGTCCCCGTGCCAATGGTCCCAACCGAATCAATGCTCCAGCCGAGCGTACTTAAAAGTTCTCCTAGACATGGAGCAAGGGCTTCCCACCAGCGGAGAACCCTTTGCTTGCTCTGCGGCACCATCTAGCGCTAACAAAGTAACAACGCCCTTGGGAAAACAGATTCGTTCCGGGTTACGCCGAGTTTAGAAATAGGGCAAAAAACGAAGCGCATAAATACAGCTCCAAGACATGCAAGGCAACTAATGACAACCCATTTTAGCTTCACACATGACAGGTCCTGCTTCTGTCACTCCAGTATCAAAACACTTCTGTCGAGTAATCTAAACTGGCGGCACACCAGTTAACGTCCCGGCAGCGTGCGCCTCCGAGGCCGGTCACGCTCGTTACCGCCATTCCCACGAGACTCAGCAGATGAGCCGACAACAGCCATATGTTCTTTAAACGTACGTGCAGCCTTGCAGCTGCCTCCCGCTCCCGTTCCAGGCTGGAGGCTACGCTGCTGCACCACGTACACACTGGAAATCACGGCTGAAGGGCAACAACTCTGAAAGAAAAACCCGGCGGCCTTTTGGATGGTGGTCTGATATAGCACTGATACACGTCATCTCCCAACAGGTACTAAGGTACAGGAAGAGTAGAGCCCAGCTCCTGGAGACGGTGGCCTCTACAGACCATTAGCTTAGTGATTTAACATCCCTGCTCACACTCAAACAGCCACAGATCTCAAGTGGTTCCCTCCTGCTCTGCAAAGTTACATCTACTTGGTCCAATTTTATTACCGCTACTAGGAGAAGTCGTGGCAGGCTGGTGAAGTTCCCGCTGCCTGGAGAAGGGGAAACATAACCCCATTTTTAAAAACAGAAAAAAAGACGACCCAGAGAACTACAGGCCGGTCAGTCTCACCTCTGTCCCCGGCAAGATCATGGAGCAGATCCTCCTGGAAACTCTGCTAAGGCACATGGAAATGTCCCCGGCAAGATCATGGAGCAGATCCTCCCGGAAACTCTGCTAAGGCACATGGAAAGTAAGGACATGATCAGTGGCAGCCGACAGGGCTTCACTAAGGGCAAATCATGCCTGACAGATTTGGTGGCCTTCTACAAGGTTACAGTGTTGGTGGATAAGGGGAGAGCAACTGACATCACCTTCCTGGACTTGTGCTAGGCATTTGACGCTGTCCCGCATGACATCCTGGTGTCTAAATTGGAGAGACGTGGATTTGACTGAGGGATCACTCAGTGGATAAGGAACTGGCTGGATGGCCGCACCCAAAGAGTTGCAGTCAACGGCTCAATGTCCAAGTGGCCACTAGTGACGAGTGGTGTTCCTCAGGGGTCGGTACTGGGTACCAGTACCGTGTAACATCTTTGTTGGTGACATGGAGGTTGGGACTGAGTGCACCCTCAACAAGTTTGACAATGACACCAAATCGTGTGGAGCAGTTGACAGGCTAGAGGGAAGTGATGCGATCCAGAGGCACCTGGACAGGCTTGAAAAGTGGGCCCATGCCAGCTTCATGAAGTTCAACAAGGCCAAGTGCAAGGTCCTGCACATGGGTTGGGGCAATCTCATGCACAAATACAGGCTGGGCAGAGAACGGATTTGAGAGCAGCCCTGAGGAGAGGGACATGGGGGTGTTGGTGGATGAGAAGCTCAACAGGACCTGCCAATGTGTGCTCGCAGACCAGAAAGCCAACCATATCCCGGGCTGCATCAAAAGAAGCGTGGCCAGCAGGTGGAGGGAGGGGATTCCGTCCCTCTACTCTGCTCTTGTGAGACCCCACCTGGAATACTGCGTCCGGCTCTGGAGCCCACAACATAAAAAGGACATGGGCCTGTTGGAGTGGGTCCAGAGGGGTTACAGCCCCTCTGCTATAAGGACAGGCTGAGAGAGTTGGGGTTGTTCAGCCTGGAGAAGGCCCAGCGAGACCTTATAGAAGCCTTCCAGTATCTGAAAGGGGCCTAGAGGAAAGCTGGAGAGGGACTCTTTACAAGAGCATGTAGCAACAGGACAACAGGTAATGGTTTTAAACTGAAAGAAGGTAGATTTAGATTAGATATTAGGAAGAAATTTTTCACCATGAGGGTGGTGAGGCACTGAACAGGTTGCCCAGGAAGCTGTGGAGGCGCTATGCCTGGAGGTGTTCAAGGCCAGGTTGGATGAAGCTTTGAGCAACCAGGTCCAGTGGGAGCCATTCTTGCCCAGGGCAGAGGGGTTGGAAGTAGATGATCTTCTAGGTCCCTTCAAACCTAAACCATTCTACGATCATATAATGCACCTGCAACACTTGGTGAGATCTGTAGACAAACAGTCACAAACAAGATCTGCTTGAGATTAAAAAATAATACTAATTTTCAAATGGTGGTGCTCAGTAGGACCTGATCAACAGGGGAAGCTAGCACAAATGCATTGATTTCAAGTTTTATTTTTCATGTTGGTGAAACACATAGCCTCTTCTCAAGAAGCAGCATCTGTAGAGCTCTTACAAACACATTTTGTACTCTAATACACAACAGAATTGGAAAAAGAACAAATAAAGCACAGGTTTCACACTGCACTTGGCCATACTGAGTCTTAAATTACAGATAATTCAGATATCTTCTGATTTTACACATATATTGCATTGGCCATCACTCAGCCTTCATGCACAACTTAATTTTATTTTTCTTACAGTCAAGACTAGTTTTGGAAACCTTCTTGCTGCAAATGTTTGGGGTTTTTTTTCCCCACTTTAAATCACTAAAATGGTATTTACATAAGTGCAAATTGCTTTGAAAGATAGAAACAAACACTAACACATAATATACAGACAGCTTCTTCTATAGTTAAACATTTAGTAAGAGGCAGTTCACATTCCTATCACACTTTCATTGCCTAAAATAGGAGAATAAGTTATATAAAATAGACCATCTTATTTTCAGACACTTCTATTTCTGCAATTTGGTCTTTGCAGCAACATTGCAATCAAAGATTAAGATTCCACTCCTAAGATTCAGAGAAGCCCCTTTCAATTCAATGGCAGCTTAACATGTTTAGTACAAGTTACTTTTGTCCCAAATTTTCCACACTTGGCACAGGGAAAAGTGGGGAGAAACAGACAGAAAGACAACCTTGCACATCTACTTTATTTTTTTTGGTAATATGAAGAGTATGCTTTAAAGATCTAATGCATAGATTTTAATTTTTCTTTCAAGGGC
Source organism: Chionis minor (assembly GCA_013398295.1). Taxonomy (NCBI): domain Eukaryota; kingdom Metazoa; phylum Chordata; class Aves; order Charadriiformes; family Chionidae; genus Chionis; species Chionis minor. Next base: position 416,580 of record VZSF01002587.1, on the reverse strand, counting down.
CTGCTAGTGTTACAAGCACAGTTTAAATAAAGGCTGCAAATTTTCAGAGAAGCACGCAAGGCTACCATATTTCTTCTTAAGCACGTCATCTCAGATGTACACAACTGTTCACACACACAAAGAAGTAGACTCCTTCGGACCACTGAACAAAACTGATTTCAGAATTGGAAGTAGCAAGAAAAATGTGAGAAATAAGAAAATTAGTGTTCCCAGTGCTCCTACATGTGCAATTTTTTTTTCCTACTTGTGGTAAAGACTCCCCATAAAAAGTGCATGGTCACCTTCATGAACAAATCCAGAAGGTAGACGTTGAGTAAATTGGAGTGAGTTGCTCCAATGGTAAAAAAAAGAAGCTACAGGAAAGTCTTGAAAACCATTTTTCACGTATATTTGTAATCAGATAAAAGCAACTCAATTCCCAAAATTTCATTTAGACTCTTTTAATAGAAGAGCAAAAACTTCTATATACATCATTAATAATAAAGGGAAATTACTTGTCAGACAGTACAGAACTAGAGGTGTAGTCTCAAATAGCTTCTAGATCCAAGCTGATTATTATGTAATACAGAGACAAAACTGCTTTTTGAACACCCATTAAATTGAATAAGGTGACTTTACAGCAGCTCTGCCTGCAAATCATGCTGTAGCCTGTGCATCCATCACAATGCTATTGAGTACTAGCCACCTCAAGAAAAATGACTACTAACCCTCTAAAAGTTTGCCTTCATCACAATTATGTCTGACATACTGATGTCAGATGTCACATGTATGTCAGACACATGCTTGATATTTTTTAAGACATCCAGTTCCTTAACATGGCAGAAACTGCACCGACACTTCACACTCTGCTTGTGGTCTACTGTTTATTGAACTTTGGGCACCATGTATCACACACAAATCCCTGCTGGATTCCAAGTGATCTCGCCCCAGTAGATCTTGACTAGGTTCTTCTGATGAAACAGACCAAGGGTACAACTTCCAGTGTTGTCAACTTTTAAGCATAAAATGGTCAAACAAATTTAAGATGCTACAGAAGCTTGCAAAACACATGATGACTTGAAACCAAATAAAAAAAATAGAGAAGATGCATTAAAATTTGGTTACTTGGGATTCTGAGCTAATTTGAAAAATGCCATTTGTAAGACAGCTGTTCCATGCTTTGAAAATAGGAAAGAATGAGATGTCTTCATAGACTAGTGTATTGACTAGTAAATAAACACCTAGAACACTCATGAACTCAAACTTATCGTTGAAACATTGCACCTAAGTTTTTGTTAAATGTTGTCTTCAGAGCTTTATATTCAACACACAAATCCTGCTTCCAGGATTTTGGTTTCTTTTAAACTGTGCTTTTAGTAAAAATTTCTCTCAAATTTTTCCCATCAACTGAAGGCAGGGCCCTGAGGAAGGTCCTACCAGGTAAGAAATTAAGTCCAAAAATGTGACAAGATGACAGGTACAATCATGCTTTTTCTCCTGTACTGTACCCAGAAGCTGCCAAGTTAATATTAGCATTCCCGTATCACAATTGCAATGAAGCTCTGGTAAATCTGGTACCTTTGGATATGCTCAACATCACAAATAAGTCAGATATTTAAGACGACCTATGTCTGTAGCTAGCATAGTCCACCGGAATATTCATCCTCTTCCTCTTCAGCATGAGAGCCCACCGCAGCTGGTCCTCTTGCTTTGTCTTGTGCAGCGTTTGGTGACTTCTTCTTGATTCCACCTCCTGGGACCACCAAGGTAAGACCAAGCTTGGCATACTGACAATAACAAGACAAGTTTAATTTCTGCCCTATCACAGAAGTAAAATCTCGATGAATTACACTGCACGGAATTGACTGACGCTCATAATAAACAAACAGGTAACATTCAGTATGGAAAACAGATTGATGCTGCTTTCAGAGTATATTTTTCCAGCTTAGAATAAGCCTGACATTGGTTCTGTTCTTTTTTTTTCCCCATCTCAAAAACTCTTGAGAATGGGATGCAAGATCTGTATTGATACTGCTTATCATAGAGTAATTTGGCCACATGCTTCTGTGCTTCAAGCTTCAAGTAATAAATTTTTTCAGACTTTACCTAGTAAGAGTTCTATAAAAATTCTAACAAGTGTTTTTAAGTAAGACTAGTACCTTAATTTTTACTTTTCAACTTGGTAACAAAGCAAAATTACTCAATTTGTTACAAGGTTTGGCATGGATGGATGTCTTCTTTACTTCACATCTTTCAATACTTACACTACAATTTAAAAAAAATACTCACTAATTAGCACCTTGCTAAGGAAATAAATGCCCAAAAAACCCCCATTCAACAATGCCATCCTGCAGGCATCATATTCTATAATGTTTATGCACGCTTATCAGGTGTACGGCATTTCTGAGATAAAGCACAAGCAGCAAACTGTTCTGGCCCCTAGGGAACCAAGTAGAAGGAAACTGAAATTTGGTCAACTCAAACTCAGCAAATCCATAACAAACTGCTCTTTCACCTAAGCCTTCCCAACTTCTGAAAGGAACAACAATGTGGAAATTTACATTGGCAGGCAGCAAAGTAAAAGAATACATAAAGTTCACAGGTACAGGGACAGGGTTAGATGACATAGCAAGTCAAATGAAATACATGGACCCTGCTCTTCTTATTTGCCTCTACTATGAAAAAAAATATCTCTCAACCTGAACAAGCAAAAGTATTATTACAAAAAATATCCACAGGAACCGCCTACTTACATCATTGTCCATGTATTTGAAGAGTGGCAAATTACAGACTTCAGAAACTTGATCCTGATCTTGCTGGTCATACCCTTCTAGAAGTTGCTCTAGTGCTGCACAGTCTTCACTTCCATTAAATCCTGGTATACTGAAGGAAATTAAGAGTTCATTTAGGGCATTTCAGCAATCTACTTGACACTCTGCTATTCTCTCTTTAAATGCTATGGACTAACAGAAGAAGAACAAGCAGCTTTTAAGAATCTGATGAACATCTTATTCCACAAAACTGCCTATAACCATTTCGGTTTCTTCAGGTATGCAGATCATATCCGTAAAATTAAACTTTGACAATATTAGTTTGCATGCTGAGAATAAGACCACAATCATAGTGAAAACAAAAAGAGAATATTAGAATTTTTCAATTTTTCCAGACTAGTCAATAAAATCTTCCTCCACGTCACATACAGAAAAATTCTGTATTGAGTTTCTAGATATAAAGTACAAATTGAAAACTTGGAGAATATAAGCAAGATGTTGAAAGACTGATCCTGGAAGATTCTTTCAAAAAAAAAAAAAACCACCAAAAAAACCCCAAAAAACCCACACACCCAAAACCCCCGTTTAAGGAAAAATATGTTGTTTCAGTGTTTTGTTGCTGAAGTCCTAATGAAGATGAGTTGCTGTTAGGAAAGCCTCCAGAACCAGGCTTAAACAATAATCCAGATTTTGACACCAGAATTTTCTCCTGGTGTAAAGAATGCCTTCTTCATTTCAATGTATGCAACTGAACTACTTTCTGCTTCCTAAATTATCTTTCAGTTAAATCAACTATTATAAAAAGTCACAAAAAGTAGAAATCTCACGTTTCTTCTTCCAATGTATGACAAGGGGAAGATCTAGATCAACGTAACCAGAAAGGTAGCAATTCACATCCTGCAAACTTTTCTTTAACAAAAACATTTAGATTAATCTCTCCCTCAATTTAATCACCATACTAGATAGTCTAATTGATTACACCGGGACACTGCTATTGCATGTTTTGAGACTGCATTTGAGACTGTATTCACACTGAAAGTGTGAAAAAATATGATAATGACAAGTTAGAATTTCAACTTCTTAAGGGTCTCTACACATGACATGTCAAAAAGATTCTGAAAAAATTAACATCAGTTAGCAACATCCGGAAACGCTCACTTTTAATCCTAAACATTTGTTTAAAATAGCTAAACTGTCTTTGTTCTATGTAAAAAAAAAAAAAAAAAAAAAAAGAAAAGGCACAACCCAAAGGATATCAGTATGAGACACCCAGCCATAACAGTATTCTGCTCAGCTTTTAACAAGGGGGAAAAAATGGGAAGAACTTCTAATTTCCATCTCATTTCACCTGTTGCATGTAACTACTTTATGACTAACTTTTTATTTTAGGCTCTTTAAGAAGAATTATCATGGTAATTACAGCTAAATCTGTGGAAAAAAACCCCTGATAGCCATATATCAGGGAATGCTATTATTGTACTGTAAGTCAACAGAAGTACGGGCTTAAAAATTTCTTGACAGCATTTCCATGCTATTTCAAAATAATTGATCTGCATTAATGAAACATTCAGTTTAAAATTATAGGACATTAAGTACTTACCTATAGCTTTCCCTCACACACCTTTCTGCAGCAACATAATCATTTCTGTGAAGATGAACTAGGACTTGAGCAATAGTTTTCTAAAGAAAAAAAAACCCAACTTGATGATTCTTTAGAAATTAACAATAAAATATGATAAAAATACTGGACTGCTAATATTTAATGTGAGAAAGGTCATTACTATCTCCAATGATTTAAGCTATCGACACAAGAGAGTCAGAACATCATAGCGAAAGAGTAGTAAGCCATATCCTTAGGTGGTATGAAACAGATTATCTCCCATAACATCGCAATGGACTGTTGCACCAAGTAACAGTTTTTGTAGTCTGTCATTTTTGATAACATCTTTATTTTTGATAGGTTTGTTGATTTTGACAGCTCCTATAGACAAAAAGACATCTTATCTTCAACATTATAGTAGCCAAAAAAGCACAGTTGGAGGTTGCAGGAACATGCACTGCCACAAATTCTCACTGTTTAGCAAGAAATGTATCCCTGAATCAAGAGGTACATATTGTCAGTCTGTTATTAGTTACCCAGAAAAACTTGAAATGCACTATCAGAAATTGCCTCTTAGAATTTACCTTATAGCATGTTGGGTAATTTTCAATTTCCTTATAAATACTTTTTTCCTTTTGAAGCGACAATGCAGCCTCATCTAATCTAAAAAAAAAAATAAACAAACAAAAAATAAACCACAAGACTATCAGCACCAGAAATACAGCATAATGAACTTGAAGCTAATTACAAAGCCTTTAACTAATACATTGTCAAGTCTCCCGGAATAAAAAGCAATAGCTTAAAATCAGCAGTAAATCTTACTAACAGAGTAGATAAGAGAAATATATAGTCAGCAATCCTTTTTGGATACATGCAGGCTAAGAACATCTCTGGTATTCAATCAGAGAAACTTCATTTTTCGTAACACTGTACAAGATGAATGTCTTGCTACATACCCTAACAGATTTCTGTATGCCATTAGGTTACTGTAAGCTATCAGTAAGTCTGATATCCACAAAGTATCAATATTAAGCCATAGTAACTGCTTTTGAGTTTGAATATTCGTTTAATTATCATATTAAACTTCTAGAAATTAGCAACAGCTCGTGAGTTATACAGCAGAAGAGCAACCAAGTCTTTTAGATGCTCAGAAGCTATGTTGACTTCCTTTCACAGAAAGACTTTCAAGTTACTTTGTAAATTTTCTTCTCTGACTACAATTCTGCAGTGAAGTAAAGTATCTTAAAACTAGAGTTAGAAACCGAGACAGTCTCTTAAAGGAACTACATGTTTTAGCGAAGCAAATGTAAGCTGAACTGCAGGTCAAGCTTGGTGAGAGCAATCAACCATTAAAATAAATTCCCATTGAGACTTCAAGAAACACTCTTCTTTAAGAAGTCCAGAATCAGACTGCTGAAAACAGGTTTCTTTTCTTTGGCACTGGTAAGGCCCCAGCTCAAATGCTGCGTTCAATTTTGCACCCCTCACTACAAGAAGGACATTGAGGTGCTGGAGCGTGTCCAGAGAAGGGCAACGAAGCTGGTGAGGGGTTTGGAGCGCACGTCTTATGAGGAGCGGCTGAGGGAACTGGAGTTGTTTAGTCTGGAGAAGAGAAGGTTGAGGGGAGACCTTATCCCTCTCTACAGCTACCTGAAAGGAAGTTGTAGCAAGGCGGGGGTTGATCTCTTCTCCCATGTAACAAGCAACAGGACAAGAGGAAATGGCCTCAAGTTGCGCCAGGGGAGGTTTAGATTGGATATCAGGAAAAATTTCTTCACAGAAAGGGTTATCAAGCATTGGAACAGGCTGCCCAGGGAGGGGGTGGAATCACCATCCCTGGAGGGATTTAAAAGACAAGTAGACGTGATGCTGAGGGACATGGTTTAGTGGCGATTTTGGCAGCATTAGATTGATGGTTGGACTCAATGATCTCAAAGGTCTCTTCCAACCTAGGTGGTTCTATGATTGATTAGGTTAGTCACCCAATTCCCCTGTTTTATATTCCACAGCTATAAAAGACTTTCAACTACTTTCTACATGTTATTGCTGGAAGAAAAAAAAAGGTTCCTGAAGGAGAAGAAATGATGAAAACTGGTGTATGTTCTCTCCAGCTATTCCACAAAGGAAACAAAGCCTTAAAGCCCATGTTCTCCCATCTCAGAACACAAAACAGGTGGTTCCCAGATGAACATGGCATATCCCACAGAAACGGAATTTTAGTTTGAAGTGCATCTCAAAGAAAAATTAGTACAAGTAACCCAACAACAGCAAGAAAAAAACCCCAATGAAAATCACTATTAAAGATTCGATTACATTTTAAAAAAAAAAAAGGCATAAAGCTATACCTGCGTCCTCTGACTAGAAGTCTTGATGCCTTTCCCAGCATTTCTAGTGCTTGCCGTAAACGTTCTTCATTCTAGAGAAAAGCAAAAAGAATTCATGAATTCATATTTCATTTGCATAGAATTAAGACCACCAGACATTAATCTAAGTGTGTCATGTGTAACTTAGAACAACTGCTAATTATTGTATCAGCAGTTCACGTGCTCAAGGGAAACATGAAGAGTACCGGTGCACCCAACTCCCACAGCCAGCTCCTGTATGGATCTACGGAGCAAAGTAACATTAATGCAAACTTGCTAATCTGGAAACATGTGACAACTGATATTAGAAAGTACACCACTGGCAGTAGCAAAAAGGCAAACCATCTGCTTGTGGGATGCGTAGAGCATCAAGCAAACTATTTTCTTCTGTGCCTTCAAGGATTTCAAACTATTTTAGATTCTAGGACTCAATAGCAGCCACATTCCCTACCCTGTGGGGTGCCCAACAAGAGGCAGAAAACTTGACAACGTATAAAATTCAGATTCAGTCAAGTCACAAAGTGAGAAAAAGGCAAAGCAAACTGACTCCTAACTTTTATAATCTCCTTCTCTACAGCATAAGAAGCCTTCAGGTTTGTTAGTCAGCCACTGATATGAAAGGAAGGAAAACAATTTAGAACCTAACCTCAGGCTTTTTCTTAACTTTATAGTTGACCCTAAACACTAATTCATTCATCTTCATATACTTTCTGGGACTGGAGAGTTCTTTGCTGGTGGACAAAAAAGAAAAAAACCCAACCCAGAAACCCCCCACTTACTTCAAACACTGATGCTGCTTGCTGATAGAGCTGCACAGCCTTCTCTGGGCTCACATTTTCTATTAACCTGCAATAAGCATAAATAATTTATCTGAAATAAAAGTATTTTTTAACCTAAAAGCACCAAAAAGACAAAAAAGAAAACAAAAGGCATACCCATGCCCTGAACGCATTCTAGCCACCAATACCACAGACTTACTTTCCAGCCCGTTCCAGTGCAATAGCTGCTGTATCTGGTGTCCCGTTCTCCAGGTACATCATACTGGCTTTCTCGATCAGCTGAACTGCTTCAGGAAGTCTCTGCATCTCCTGCAAAGCAACAGTCAGAGGGATGTTGCTGTCAGGAATTAAACTTATGTACAATAAAACAAATCAAACCAAACTGTAATACCTTACTTACTCTAATCTTTATTTACAAACTTGCAGAGCTAGTGAAAGTTGACCACCAACTCCCTAAAATTCACTTGTAAGTACCAAACTTTCATATAAGGCAGGAATTTGTGGTAGTTTAGAGCAGAAGCAGCACCACTCTTCCACTGCCTCTGATATGAGGCTTCACCTTTCCCTCTACAAAAGGCAAACCATTTTTTCCCCCCTAATTACAAATGTCGCTTCCCTAACCTACGGAGGGCACTGGTGGGGACTATGAGTCAACACTAAAATATCACTTCAATATGCAATTTGCTTACATATATTTGTAAAATGGTCCACTGCACAATATTCTTCACTATAAACCAGAACTTTTTTATAAAAACTAGTAAATGAAAATACCTTTAGCATCATGCCAGCTTGTTCATAAGCTCTGCAGAAAAAAAATTTACAATTTAGTTAGATATGGTGTATTTCAGCAAGCTGTAGTTATGCAGCAAAACTTAACATGCACCAGCTATCACTTCACTGTTAATATTTAATGCTTTGAAGATGTTTTAAGTGCTTTATTTAATGAGACAGTGCATGTGTAATGTTATCTTCCATGAATTAAGTGCTTCAGCTACACTCCATACTAAAATTCTCATGATCTGACCCACAGGCAATACTTGGATTATTTGTCATTATCTGCTTGCTTTGAAGTACTCTTTAATTAAAAATTTTTTTGTAAGAAAGCATAGAATTTCAAAATTACAAAAAGTTAATCTAAGAAAAAAATATTTTATGTCAAAAAGGTGCTGAAGAATGTCAAAATCATCATTTCTTCAGATGGCCATTGCAGGTTTTCACTTTCCTAGCCCACACTGCCATTAAACTGATTTTGAAACAGTGAAATCACTTGAACCATACCACTTACTACAGTGAGATCAAAGTGATCGTTCATGCTTGTAGCGTGTGTTAGATAATTTGTTTCAGATTACTCAGTGCTTCTGTACTTACTTGGCAGCATGGAAAAGACTGGAAATAACATTGTCAAAGTCAAGGACAAAAACCACAAAAACACAATGCAGAAAAATTATTAGCATGCAAAATCTTACACAAGTACTAGTTTCAAAGCAAGGAACCCCATAAAGGCAAACCAAACCTACTACATTTGTAGGCAAGGTCTCGAAAATAAACGCTTCTAAGGACAGAAGAAATGCAACATACTAAAGTATAACTGCATGTAAAGTTGTAAAAAGCACATTTATTAAAAATATGGTTTGAGTTACTAAATACTACTAAAAGTACTATAACAACATCAGAATTGCATTTAGTTTATACTATCCATTTGTAGGCACTTAAAAAATAACCCCAACAAGTAATAATTTCTGAAGTATCACCTAGATATCTCAGGCACTGGTCAGCACCTTATCACTCCAGATAATATTGGAAACAACACAGATTTTTCTAAACGTAAGAGTTCTTTAGTTTTCCCACTCAGACGAATAGTCTTTTAAAAGACAATTTTTTTAGACTGCCAACATGCATAAACATATTAAATACATCTTGTACCAACCCCCATTAGCACATTCTAAGCAGCATCTAGTCAGCTTCTTGGAAAAAAGCGCAACAATCAATGAAAAGATACGCTTTATTGTTTTCATGTGCCTCAGCTTCCCGTAAACAGGCTTCCCGTGCCTGGTCAAACTGCTTGGCATTCTTAAAAGCAACAGCTGCAAGAAATCAAAAAAAGTTCTTATTTAGAGCTTGTCATTTTCCTTTTTTCATCATTTCTGCTCAAGAATTTAGCCACCTAAAGATGCAAACAGACTCTTTAAATGAACGGTTACAGTTTACCAAGCTGTTCCAGAAAATCCCATGGCAGTCCTCCTTGCTTTATTAGTCACTTAGTTACCATTAAAAACATTTATTTTCAACAACACTTCCATACTATCACTGTACCACACATTCTGCATAATGTGTTTAACTGGATTTTGGAATTCCCTCATTCTGTATTTTAATTACAGAACTGCAGGAATGCATGTGTATCTAGTCTTAATCATTAGAGGTTATACAAAATCAGTATGGCAGGAATAGAACTGTACAATCAACAAACCATACCTGTAACAATTTCCTCAACACAACCATTTCTGGGCACAAATACGTATTTCTATCTCCATTAGACTGATAGGATATTAAAGTAGTATCAAAATAAATTCCAGTTTATAAAAGCTCCAGTTGCTCTTCCAAGTTTGTATTTTTTTTATTCAGGCTTAAATGAACACGTAGGAATGTCTAGAGTAAGAAGCCAAAAAACCCATGACAAATTAATATTATCCAAAAGGAGAAAATTTTTTAAGAGCAAAAAAGGAGTCAACTAGTAAGAATTTTATATCCAGTACAACACTTGCAGTGGAAAAAAAAAGGAGAAAAGAGATCTTACTACTCCTAAAAGAAACATTGACAGAATCTCTCTACCTTAGCAAGACAGTCTTTGTCAGGACATACATCATAAGGTGATGAAAAAGCAAAGTTTTAAAACCAGCTCGAATATTTGTTGTTTTGTAGGTAAAGTCACACGATTTGGAGGTGGACAACTGAAAGAGGGAAAGCTTTATTTTTATCACACATAGTAATATAAAAAGTAGAAGTTGTAAGCTTTAAAAAGTGTTTTTACAAATGTTCTAAATCCCCAAGTACAATATGAAATTCATTTTACAGTGCTACTGAGAGTATATTTTTGTGGTTTCATCTTACTTTGTCTTCACAACAATTTTACTTACACAGCAATGTACTGAAAGTATGTAAAACATTATCAAGGATTATGCTTAAAGAATACTTTGAAACCATAAAGTATATGGCCACATTTACATCCATACATACCTGCCTTCCCATATTCAGTAGCTGCACTGTCATAATCTGGTTTCCACTTTAAGAATCCAGTTTTCAAACTAAAATGCAAGAAGAAAGACCTATTAACAACAAGTCAAGATTTTATGTTTTACCTTCAAAGCAGTTCAAATATATTTAAAACTTTAGACTACCTCCGAAAAGGAGTAATTACGTTTATGCCAATACTATGGTGTCATCAATACTGTAAAAATATATGCTGGCATTGTCAGAAATTGCATAAAGCACTGCAATGATCTGCCATAGTTACATGCCTCTCCCTAACATGCTTCTACTGTCCGCAAAGAGTTTTCTCAAGTCCAGCTCCTCAACAGTAAGAAGTCAACAGAAGAAAAAAACTTCCACCTACACCAACATGGTATCTTAAGATTTCTAATATCCCAACATCTGACAATGTTTTTGTTACACATTACAAAGTTTCCAGTGTTCCTCTACAGTAATTTTTTGCTGCTGAGAATTATCAAAGAATTTCCATTGCATACACAAATGAAAGAATCTACTTACCAACACAAAGACAATGCATCACATAGCATTTATATGTCTACAAGGAATCATGACACTAAATGGCACCACACGCACACACAGACATATATATAGGGAAAAATATATGCTGTAAAATAAGAGGAGTCACCAGGCAATGTTGATTTCAATATTATGACTTCCACACTTCTAAAACAAACATAAAAATTACCATAACTTTAGAGTCCACTTCCATATTTGTCGTAGGCAGACACTTGAGATGCAACACATGCTTAATTTGGAAAAACAGTTGTATATAGACTTGGTGTTGGTTTTGTTGTCTTACTTGGATGAAAGCCACAGTATGTAACTCTAAAGCAAGCCTTTATATTGTGTTATTTTTATCACAGGCAAAGTCTCAAATGCATCAAGCTGAAATATACAATGTTTTAATCTGCACACAATTTGAGATTCAAGGGCCTTTTATTTCATATGCTTTCCAGCATAAACTTAAAATGAATTCCACAGAAAGGCGCTTTTGGTCAAGTAATTTGAATAAGATACTCTGGCACATATTTGTTTTATTCTGAGGAGGTGTCTCCTCTAGCGCAGTTTATATTTTCGATTCGCGATTTCTGGATGGCCCATCACTATTCTTACTAAAATTTTAGCATCTTTGGATTAGTCAGCTCTATTACATCTATAATGTAGTCTGCGAAATTGAGACTTATCATCAAAGCAGCTATATTCAGTGTTAAAATACACATTAAAAGACTGTTGCATGTAGATGTTAAGCCCTCCAAGCTAAATGTCAGCACAGGTTTTTGAGACTATCTAAAAAGAAACAATCACCCATTTCTCCTAGGCAGGAAACAAACACACACATCCCCCTCACCTCAGCAAGGTGAAGCGCTCTTCATAGAATCATAGAATCACTTGGGTTGCAAGAGACCTTCGAGATCATTGAGTCCAACCATAAACCTACACTGCCAAAACCACCCCTAAACCATGTCCCTCAGCACCACGTCTGCCTGTCTTTTAAATACCTCCAGGGATGGCGATTCCACCACTTCCCTGGGCAGCCTGTTCCAATGCTCAATAACCCCTTCGATAAAGGAAGTTTTTCCTAATATCCAACCTAAACCTCCCCTGGTGCAATTTCTTCACCACAATCCCCGTAACTCTCTTCTCCCGCTTGTCTGTCCCCCACTAACTTTAGCAGAAGTGACCCCCCTCGCTTTCCAGTTGGGGTCAGAGCAATGAAGGCTACTCCTGGAGCCCTTCAGGAAACCGCTGAGGCTCCAGGCCCCTCCGCCGTGCTGCCTCACCGACACGAATTTTTCGTTTTAGGGCCGCTTTATTCTCCCAGTGCAGGGAAGAAGGGGGCCCTTTAGTACCCACCGCCTGTGGGGAAGGACCCCCGAGGCAGACGAGGGGCCAAGCGGCCATGTCCTCCCACTCCCCCCGCGCCGGCCTCCCTCAGCCCCGCACCCCCCTCCCTTTCCCCCGAGCTCACGTCGCGGTCCCGGTGGCGGCCCCCGTCCCC